>JAKCPI010029788.1:0-10000 GCA_023213315.1 Euborellia annulipes | reverse complement strand
CCCCTGGCTACGCCCATGCATAGGTAAGAGAATCTAAAAAAAAAAAAAAAAAAAAAAAAAAAAGAAAAAAAAAATGGGGGGCCGTGAGATATTTATTTGCTTCTCAAAGTTTAACAAGCACTGAACTAAAGGTCTAAAGGGATGGATTTTATTATTTAATATATTTATGAGAAATAAGCATCTCTTTGATTGAAGACAAAATATTTTGAAATTTTATTTTTTCTCAAAGGATTGAATTTTTTTATAGATAAATATGCAGTCTTTTATTCTTATAGTTAAAAAAAAGTTTCGAATAAAATTTTATCAAAGCATAAAAAAGATGAAATCAATCAATTAGGCAATTATTTCAAATGATGGGAGAGCATCAATTTTTTTTTCTAATTCGATCGGCGCCCAGAGTGCAGTCAGGGAGCCTCGCTTAACTCTTGTCTAGGCTTTTTTTCACGCGCAGATTCTCTTTTCAAAAAGTCGCTATATCTCTCTTATTTTTCGTTGGATTTGTGAAAAAATGCAAAACTGGTCTTTTCAATCAATTATAAAGCTATAGACATTTTTTTATTTAACTACGACCACATAAAATGGGGGTTTATTAATTGCCTTTTACATCTTCTAATTTTAACTGCCGTCTTCATTTTCTAATTATCCTAATTTATTGTTTTTTAATTAAATAAACACATTTAGGCCTTGATATTGATTGAATAACTTAGTATATAAAATATTCAAGCAAAAACAATGAAATTTTAGTCTCAAAACGTTCCAAAAATGATTAAAAATCGATTTTCCAAATTTATTTTGACATATTAATTTTTACTTTCTCTTAAAATTCAAAAATCAATTATTTTTTTGATGCTGTTCTATTTTGCTTTCAAAATTGTTTGAAGACCACCATGGGCGTAACTAGAGACTAGGCTGTGGAGGGAGGGGGGGCATGGAACCAGCTATTCTCCGGTGGGCCTGGAAAGCCTCATATTTTCCCAATTTTTCTTGGGGCAATGAGCTTTCTGGGGGAGGCGGGCAGGCCTTTACTTTGGCTCACCCTATATATGAAATTTATAGAGAGAAAGTATTGCGATCATGTCAAAAATTCGATGTCGAGTCCAAAAATCTGGTGTGACTGGCGCACAGCACACAACTTTCTCTTACCTTCGGTAATCGAAAGTTGTGTACTGTGCTTGTCACACCAGATTTTTTGTGTCTACATATATTTAGTTCCCGACAGTACGGAATATATGAATTCAGATGTAAAATTTTTATAAAAAAAACATTCACACTTTTTTCTCATTCACACTCACACTCACACACACATTCACACAGTCTTTTCGGCAACTTAGGCCATTTAAGACTTTGACGATAACCGTTATGAATATATATAATTTGAAGTCCAGGCATTCTTATTTAAGCCATTTGGTATCCAATTGGCTTAAATAAAATCATCGGACTGCCTGGGGTCCGAACCCGCGACGTTTGGTATATGAGGTTAGCACGCTAACCTCTACGCCATGCCCCGAGGGCGATGTAAAATTTATAAGTATGGGAAAATATTTATATTTTGTTACTATGGCAACCATTTCTCCTATCTTCCCTATGAAATACAGGAGTAAAGTGGTCTTCAGAAGATTTCAATTGCAAAATGAGAATATACATTTGAAAGAGCATCTGAAAAATAATTGATTTTTGAATTTTAAAAAAAATCGTTGGAGCAAATTTTGAGAAAATCGAAAAAAACTGAAAAAGTGCATCAGTAAAGTACTAGTAATCTTTGGCCGATTTTGATTAAAAGCTTATTTTTCCGGTCCCGGGGGGTGTTTAACTTAAATATAAAATTTCAGCCTCATAGCTCAATTCCTTCATCCTTAAAATTGAACACACACACACCCACCCACCCACCCACCCACAGACAGACCATGTCGCGAAAACCACTTTTTTGGATTCAGGGGACCTCAAAACGTGAAGATCCATCAAAATCTCGACATCGAATTTTTGACATGAAACCAATACTTTCTCTCTATATATATATTACATATATACATAGGTAAGAGAAAGTAAAAAGTGGGTCCCACAAATTGGTATGTGTGTGTATGTGTCTGTGTGAACATTTTTAACCATGAAGGAAATTGAGCTAAGAGGTTGAAGTTTTATATTTAAGTTAGGCACCCTCCGAACTCGTGTAAATATGCTTTTAAACAAAATCGGCCAAAAATTACTAGTACTTTACTGATGTACTTTTTTAGTTTTTTTTATTTTCTCAAAATTCGCTCCAACGATTTTTTTTTTAAATTCATAAATCGACTATTTTTTAGATGTTCTTTAAAATGTATATTCTCATTTTGCCGTTGAAATCATCTGAAGACCACTTTACTCTTGTTCTTCATATAAAAGATAGAAGAAATGGTTGGCATAGTAACAGAATTTTTTTTTTTCTTTTTATTTTATTTTATTTTATTTCTGTCTTTATTTAATTGTTTCTGCGAATTGATGACGTCGCTCATTATTTGAAGCCATGTTGCCTAGACGATGCACAGAAACCAGCTCCTTTAAGCGACTATATCTATTTCATTTGCTCTCATTATCTTCTCTCTCTTTCCACTAGGTGAATAAATCATATTAACCCAATGCATTACAGAACGACCTTTGATATGAATCTCGTTCATTCGATATGACTAGTTCTTTGTGATTCCCTTACAGACCATAAGATATGAATTTTTGCTGAATCATTCTCGAAATCGGCGGCAAAATCTTTCCAAGAATTGACCACCCTCCCCCGCCCAATTGTCGAGACTTAATAAACAACCATTTTGAATTTAGTCTTCGCCTCGCATTCGAACAGTCAACTCGTCGGTTGACTTCGGGACGGTTAATTTATTTTTTTATCCAATCCGCGATTTAATAGTTTTTATTTTTATTAGTGTGAATTTGTGATTATTATGCCTGTGCCTTATTTCTTAAAGGTATTTATAAATATACTTGTCTAATCTCTTCATCCATACCTCTCTATTCTCTCTTATACTCTATTTTTCTTCTAATATGGTTTAATTGCATATTAAGATTTAAAATTGTTTAACTAATCAAATTATTGATTTATTTTCTTATTAAGGAGGATTATTAAAGATAATATATAGTATAGATAATAGGAAAGTCATCTCACACATTCTCTCTCTCTCTCTCTCTCTCTTCCCGCCTTAGAAAGAAGCCATGTTTGTTTGTTGAGTTCATTTTTACTCTTTTGCTGCTACCTAGCGGTATATTTTGTAGTTTCTCCTTTGTTTATTTGCCGCAAGATAGCTCTAGCAATATGTTATTTTTAGGTGGTTTATTGGTTACTCCTAAGATGGCACTAGGAGTTAGGAAGACTTATGCTCTTTATCAAAAGTCAGTCTGTCATCACATTTTTTTTTCGATTATCTTTAAACCATATTGCATCAAACTATGTGACAGCATGGGCGTACCCAGGATCAAAACTAGGGGGGGGGGGCATGGTCGTCCAGGGGGGGGGGGGGGCAGATCATTGTCGTCCAGATTGTGACATAGCTATTTTTTATAGCTTTATACCTTCGAATTAAAGGCCTAAAAACCCTCGAGTCCTAACAAAAAGAATCATTCCCCGTCGCCATCCACCAATTTTGTTTCGTTTCATCACTTTATAAACATTTAATTTTTTTTTTGTTGCTTCTAGGGGGGGGGGCAGCTGCCCCCCTCTGCCCCTCGCTGGGTACGCCCATGTGACATAGGGCTATATTTTCCCACTACCTTTAATTTCATACAATTAAATCGTAAAGATATAAATCATATACAACCTAAATTAAGAGCCTCTATTTTTTTTTTAATAAAAATTTATAAAATTTTATTATAAATTTAAAATTTCGATTCTCGGACGAGTACAATATATATTTATAATTGTAGAAGTAGCTTTCAAGTTAACTGATGGACGGTTAGGTTCAGAAATAAAAGATTATTATTCTTCTATTACATATAATGCCGGATTACCCATTAGGCGGAGTAGGCGATCACACTTTTTAATGGTCCCGCAATAGATTTTTTAACTCTTTTTCGGCATCTGAAGTCATTTAGATTCCCCCTATTTATTTAAATTGATTGGTAGCCAATTCAATTGAAATTAATTTTTGACGCGAATGCGAACCCGGAACCCCTAAAAGTAAAGTGTCAAGCATCGCAGGGGAGTATATAATTATTTTTCAGGGGGGGGGGGCCGAACTCATTTTTGAGGATTTAGCCCCCCTCCCTTTATAAACATATTTTGAAATTATACTAGTATAATGTTTGCTTTATGAAAATTTTTATAATGAATATAAATTTCGATTTTTCCACGAGCCCTTGGGGACATTTTAAATATTTCAGAGGTGGGGGGGGGGGCGGGCCATTAAACTGTTATGCAATAAAATCATATTGAGAAAAGCTGACAGGGTCCCGATATTTCGACTGCCTAAGGACCTCCATCTTGTTTAATCCGGCACTGATTACATATTAATATAAGTAAGAGAAAGGAAAATGTATTAGTTGTCCCCGAGGCTTGATTTAGTGGTTAGCATGCTGGCCATTTGTACCAAGAGTCGTGGGTTCGCATCTCGTCTGATGCGACAAAAATTTATTTAATTTGAATTGGCTATCAATTAATTGAAATAAATAGGAACGGGGCAGTGGCGGATTAATAGAATTTTGTCGGGGGGGGCGGTTTTTTTATTTTATTTTATTTTTTTTTTTATTTAAGGACTTTGTGGGCATCTATGACCATTTAGACCCTTTTCCTATTTATTTAAATTGATTGGTAACAAATTCAATTGAAATTAAAGCCCGGAAATCATAATTTCTTTAGATTACTAGTTTTTATAACATTGTGAATTTCTTCTCGGGGGGGGGGATCGCCCCCCTTTAATCCGCCCCGTTCAACGGGGCCATAGATGCTGAAAAAAATATTTAAAAAAGTATTAGTCTATTAATTAATATTTTAGTCAAGAACAAAAGAATAAATAAATCTACAATATTAAATCTGAGGGAATATAATTAAACAGCTGATTTTTCTACTATTAAAATTGAGATATAATAAGAAAGTGGTTGAGTGTGGATTGTGCGCATGCGCGGCTTTCCACGTTGTTCCCCTCCTCCAACTCCCTCATCGTCGCCACCGCCGCCGCGTCTAACGCTTCGCTACGAATCCCGTTCGAATGTTTAGTTGCTTTTCTGCCACGCTTTTAAACACATCATTTTTTCGACCTATCAGCTCATGTGATTGTTTCGTAGAACGATTGTTATTTGTTGTCTTGTTGTTGGTTTTATTAGCGATGGCTTCGTCGCTGGTAGCAAGACCCCGTGCTCGTGGTGCTCCGGGGGCATCGCCACCTGCTGTTGGGCCCGTAGACGCCGTGGTCAGTGACAGCAGCTCCAGCGAAAGCGACTCGGAACCTGAGAAGAATTCACCGCTTGATCAGTACGAGATCATCAAAACCATAGGTCAGTACTTCATATCACTCTAATATTACTTTCTTAAAATATTTATACATTGTATTTTGAAAGTAATTATTTATTCTAACCAGTCTCCATTGTTATATTAATAAGAAATAACCAAATCTCTCTCTCTTGTTAAATTCTTAACAAATTTACTCCAGAAAGCGAAAGTGATTAGATCTATACACTTTTCCAAAAAAATATAAATTTTAACAATTTTTTTTTATGGTTTGAGGATGCAGGCCACTTGAGCATCATCGATACAGGCCTGGTTTTCAAAATTTATTATTTTGTTTAATATTTTTTATATTTATTTAGCTCTTGGCCTCAAATTTGGTCATGAGTAGAGACCGGATTTTAAGCAAAATGCTTATTGCTCAATTTTATAAGCAACCATTAGATATTTAATTTCTATACGAATTAGGAAAAACTGAGTCCATTGAGATTGCATTTTTTATGCTTTTTTTGCTTTTTTTGAGTTTTCGTGCTTTTTTTCCCTTTCGTGCTTATTTGAACTTATTTTACGAATATTTATTATTTTTTTATTTTTTTTAATTAAAAAACTTTTTTCCATTCACACACGCATACACCAGGGACGTATATAAGGGGGGGGAGGCCGCCCCCCCCCTCCCCCAAAAAAAATTTTCCAAAAACCCCGCAGTGTGAAAAAATATAGGCCTGTAAAAAAATTTTTTTTCCGCAGGGTGAAAAAAATTTGGTTCCGCAAAAATTAAATTTTTCGCAGAGCGGGGCGGAATAAATTTAGTTTCTTTAAAAAAAAATTTGTATACGCCATTGGTATGAGTAAAAATTGCTTATTAGATGCTTTTTTTCAACTTATATGCTTATTTAACGACTTTTTATTCAAGTTTTTTATGCTTTTTTAAGCACTTTTTTTCCATTTTTTTATGCTTTTTTTCCGGTCTCTAGTCATGAGTATAAAACATTAGAAAATTGTGTTTATTGTTTATATAATAAGAGTTATATTATTGAAATAATATCCCTTTTAATTTCAACAAAAATTTGTACAGTGAGGGTCAAAATTAAATTCCACCCATGCGTTTTATACTGGTGATTATTTCATTGTTTTTATTAAAGAAAAGATGAAAATCTTTATTGGAAAATTTCTAGGTTTGAACCATGAGAGTTTCCATTAAAAAATAAACAATATTTTTTTAAAAACAATGAAATAATCTCAAGTAGAAAACACATGGGTGGGACTTAATATTGTCCCTCACTTTACAATACCTTTTATTAATCCACTAATTAGAACAGATCAAGAACAGATTTTAAAACTCATACAAAAAGTCAGATTTTAACTTTGAAATATTCAGAGAAATAATCTCCATTTGATAATTTCGAAAGTTGGGGACTTTTTTTTTTATTATCTCTTATCCAAAAAACAGTTTATAAAATCATGGCTGGTGTCCCTAGTTCGCTTCCCATCCCAAAGAAATGTATTTCACTTGAATTGGCAATTTACCAATCATTTAAAATATATAGAAATGGGGACTAAATGCCCTTAGATGCCGAAAAAGACCTTAAATAAAAAAATTGATGTTAAAAATACAATAAGTGAGAATACAAAATTCAGAAAATATTAATAATGTTTAGGTTGTAGGATGAAACTGAAGGGGGGTTGGTTCAGCCAAGGATGAGTTAACGGGATTATAATTGTCCAATTAGACTAGAAATTAAGAAAAGAATAAAATTTAATCAATATTAATGCAAAAACTATAAAATAAATAAATATCCAAGTCTTCAAATGACCCCCTACCCCCCTCTCCACACCAATCACGCCACTGTAAGCAATAAACTTTTCTAAATATTTTATTGATTTATTATTAATAAAAAAAGTAAAAATAGATAGGGCCTATACTATGGTATACAAACAATATAATTTTGGACACTAGGTTATTTGTTTCAAATGTTTTATTAATTAAAAATTCACACTTAATACGTATTTCGACAATTACTTTTCATCATCAGAAGTGAATACATTGTAATACATGATTTTAATTAATAAAACCTTTGAAACAAATATACAAAATGTTTCAACTAGAGCCAACGGTCGAAATTCGAAATGAAATTTTTGGAATCAGTAGTCGGTGGAATTTTTATTTATTTTATGTTAGCCAGGTGAATAGCTGATTCAAAATGTTGTAGAATAAATAAATAAAAGGCCAAGCAGTTATGTTTATTTCCTAGCGACGTTTCGGTCGACTATTCTTTATTCAATTTTATCAACTTTTCTGCTTATTCTTCCTGACTTCATCAATTCAAATAATGAGTTTGTTGTAAATCGATATCGATAAGATATGCTAATACAAAATATTGTCATATATCTGATAAACCAAAACACAAAATCAATTATGAAGAAGACAGGAAAAAATAATCGAAACCTCGATATAATTGAATAAAGCATTTATATAATTATTCCTTTTTTTTGCCTCTCAATTATAATTTATTATCATTAAAAGTTCAGTTACTTATACTCGTATTATATTTAACATTATTGATATTATAAATATACTCAAGTGTCACGAGCTCCCCGTAAACCATTCTAATCTAATAGATTATACAAAAAAGTCCATTTCGGATTATATAATTTTTTAAAGAATTAAAATATCTTTAATTAAAATATATTTCATGCTAATATAACACACCGACTTGTTGCATAATTAATTTTTCATTTGTACCTGATATATATATAGAACGTATAAAAAAATAATGAATTTAAATATATTTAAAACCAAATTAGAAATTCAAAAAATAGCTGATTCCTTACTTTCTCTGTTCGATAATAATTCATTAATTACATCACAAATAAATAGCCCTAACTGCTTATCTAATAAAATCGAATTCAAAATCCAATTTACTGAGTCAAATCGGATCATTGAGAGACTGTCGAATAAACATTATTTTAGGTACAATAATCGTAAATTTAATTAAAAAAATAATTAAATTTATTTTGACATTTAATGTGCCCCATATACCTAGTAAACTCCTCCCTTATTAAAATAAATAATGTATTTTATTAATATTTTTTTTAGAACCCAAAGTTGTTTTAATTCTTTAATTACAAAGTTTATTATACTAGAGAAATGTATTTTGCCATTTAATAGACGGTTTCTTTTTTTAGAGGAGTATAGAGGAGCGTTCACGATAGTTGATTAACTTTTCTTTATTTATTTAGGACCTAGCATCCAATCCGCCCGTGACCCGTGACTCAGAGAGAAGACACTAGCTTCTCGAGCCTAGGGTCACGGGTTCGCTTCCTCTCCCACTCGAGAAAAATTTATTTCATTTGAATTTATTTCATTTTGGCTACCATTCATTTGAAATAAATAGGGTTGGGGTCTAAATGGCCTTAGATGCCGACAAAAGACCTTAAATAAATTTAAAAAAAAAGTATCCATTCCAATAATTCATTTTATTGAATAAATATTTTTTTACTTTCTCTTACTTCTATATATCTTAATATATAGAAAGTATTGGATTCATATAAAAATAGTAGAAAATAAAAGGTCGAGCAGCTATGATAATTTCTTTATTTGAGATCCCACAGCGACGTTTCGGTCGCTATGCGACCATCTTCATGGCTAGAAGTTCAGTCAATAGAAAAACCTCTTAAGTTCTTTGACAGACATTTCATAAACCACATTACGATCTATCATATATAATGCATTCAGCGCCAAAGTCAATATGTCAATCAATAAAGTCATATTGACTTTGGCGCTGAATGCATTATATATGATAGATCGTAATGTATTTTATGAAATGTCTGTCAAAGAACTTAAGAGGTTTTTCTGTTGACTGAACTCTAGCCTGACGATGGATCGCATAGTCGACCGAAACGTCGCTGTGGG
This sequence comes from Euborellia annulipes, assembly GCA_023213315.1. Classification (NCBI taxonomy): domain Eukaryota; kingdom Metazoa; phylum Arthropoda; class Insecta; order Dermaptera; family Anisolabididae; genus Euborellia; species Euborellia annulipes. The sequence continues at coordinate 671 of JAKCPI010029788.1, read as the reverse complement.
TTCTCAAATAAAGAAATTATCATAGCTGCTCGACCTTTACTTTCTACTACATATTGATTCAGCTATTCGCCTCGCTAACATACCATATAAAAATATATCGATATCGAGATTTTGATGGATATAGCCTACATGTTTTCAGGTCCCCAGAATCCAAAAAGTGGTTTTCGCGACATGGTCTGTCTGTCTGTGTGTGTCTGTGTCCCTGTGTTCAATTTTAAACATGAAGCTATAAGACTGAAATTTTATATTTAAGTTAGGCACCTCCCTGGAGAGTGAAAATAGCTTTTTAATCAAAATCGGCCAAAAAGTACTAGAACTTTACTGATGTACTTTTTCACTTTTTTCGATTTTCTCAAAGGATTTGCTCTAACGATTTTGATTAAAATTCAGAAATCAATTATTTTTTAGATGCTCTTTCAAATGTATATTCTCATTTTGCTCTAAAAAAATTGTTTGAAGCACACTTTACACTTGTACTTCATAGGAAAGATAGGATAAATGGTTGCCAATGGTATGAATATTTTCCCATGATTATTTTTACATCTTGAATTTTAATATATCGGTGGAAACTAAATATATCTCGACACAAAAAAATCTGGTGTGAAAGCACAGAACCTACTTTCGGTACGTAAGAGAGAGAAAAATTTGGCTGCCAGTCTCTGCTGTCTTTT
>JAKCPI010029787.1:0-16063 GCA_023213315.1 Euborellia annulipes | reverse complement strand
ATTACGACATTGTTGTTGTTCAATAAAGCAAAAAAAAAAAAAACTTTGACTGACTTTATCTCCACTCTCGAGCAGATCAGGCACTTGTGGCCCTGACTATACCATCTTAAGAGCTTTGATACAAGCCGATATGAAACAAATTGAAACAATTATAAAAGAACTAATAAAAATATGCATCGGAAGATAGGAGAAATGGTTGCTATGGTAACAAAATATAAATATGACACAACTTTCAATTACCGAAGGTAAAAGAAAGTTGTGTGTTGTGTGATCAGTCACACCAGATTTTTTTAAATTTATTACAAATTCATTGAAATGCATTTTTTTTAAATACTTTTGATTGATTGGATCCAATCCAATCAAAGATTCTCAATTTAATTAAAATAATTGATGGAAGAAAAAAAAGAATAATAATTTACTGATTGCTTTATGTTTCCCACACCTTTTCCACCACGTTTTTTTTTCCCTTCTCTCGCTTGCAAAGAACAAAATCATAAATTTCACCTGACTAGGTCAGTCAGGTATTGAGCGTTTGACAGCAAGCGACTCTCGAGCTCGACAAGAAAAAAGGCTTGAAATGAAATAAAAGGTCACTAAACAGGGAGAGACAATCAACTGGACGGGTCCAGTTTTGCTTTAACGTTAGAAAAACTCCCCGAGGTGTCAGACGTTCACATGCGTCTGACTGACTGGCGCCAAGGGCGTCCAGGGGTGGGGGTGGGGGGCAGTAAATCAGACACCGAAATCGGGAGCAGATTTCTTTTAACTAGCCATTCCTAGAATTCTCTCCATGTGCCCTAGACTCTAATAATTACGTTCACCCATCCGATGTTCAGCACTTCTTGTCCTTGCTTTTGATGGCTGATTTTCTCTCCGACTAGCCTTAACGGAACTAAATAGTTTAAATTAAAAAATCCTAAATGTCATTTGTTGAGAACAAAAAAATAAATTCCAAACGATAAAAGCAAATTAATTATATTCTAGAGATGGATTTATAGAGACGCATATGTGGATCATTAATTTGAGAAAGAAGAAGATCTATTTGTATGATTGGCGGCAAAAGGAGCAGGAGCAAGAAAAGACGGATCGCCTGTCTGCCGGGGGGGGGGGGGGCGCTCTCTCTCTCTCTCTCTCTCTCTTCTCTCCTCTCTTCTGTTCATCACACACGTGGGCGTTTTGATGCATCTATAAAGATACATATCAGAATTTCAAAATAATTTAGATCGATATCATTCATTGACAATATTCGCTCACTTGTTCTTATTTTATGTTTATTTTCAGGTAAAGTATCAATAAAAACGATCATGGTATCAATAATAGTGAAATGATTGTTATCGAAATTTGTCACAAGTTGTTCGTTTAAATTTCTCTTCGTTGTTGCTATGAATTGGCTTTAATATCATTCTTGCTCTAGACAATCAGAAAGCTTGTTTTGGATAATCTGACATTTATTTATTATTATTTTTTAATTTATTTAATTAACTAGTCGCACCGCCTGCCTTTGATGGGCTTCGCAAATTAGATAGGATTGTTATTTTTTTTCACTAAAAAATTTATAAATAAATATTCTTTTTCGGAATTCAAATTTTTCTGAAGAAAGGAGCACTGGTGTTGGGAATTTTTTCTTCGGAGTCATTCCTCAAACTCCTTTCTGTCCGAATTGGAGTAAATAAAAGATGATTCAAATTGAATGCAACTATATTTGCGTCACATATGCTTTCATCTTTTTCTCTAATGCCAATTCTTTTGAGGAGCGCTGGATACGGTCTTTTAGATTCTACCAGCGTTAATCTTTTAGTACAAAGATAAAGAGCCTACTCTGGGATCAATCAAAGAGAATTTGTACCCTCTTATGCTATACTTGTATGTCCCAGTCTTCCTATAATTTGGTAATAATTTTTACTTCATTTGTTGTATCACTAAGAACAGATGTCTTGGTTAGATGGGGAGAGCGTACGGCATCTTTAATTGTTTTGTCTTCAGGCTCCTTGATAAAGCAGCCATGTGACCTGCTACTCAAACAAATTTCATTGAATTGTCCATTTTATAATAGTGACCAAGTTAATTTATAGTTCAAAAAATAAAAATTATTAGGAAAGAAAAAAATTGATGAGCTGAGTGATAATTAACAGGTGCAGGAGGATGTAGTCAGCCAGCATGGTATAAAAATCTTTTATATTAAATATCGACGTTTCGGGAACGCCTTGTGCCCATCTTCAGGACTTCCCGTCATCGAAAATTATTTGAGTTGTTACATAGTCTTTTGCTCAAATTGTTTATTTGTTTTTTTTTTTTTTTATTAAAAAAAGACATTCACACTTTATCTCATTCACACTCACACTTACACACACATTCACACAGTCTTTTCGGCACGCTTTAGGCCCATTTACAGGACTTTAGACGGTCATCGTTGTAATTAATTTATAATTGGTGTTGAGGCATTAAAAAAAACTCCTCGGCGGCCCGACCCCCCGCGGTTTGGGGGAGGGGGGGGGGCGGCACCCCTACGCCACACCGGGGGCCGTCTTTTGTTTTGTTTTTATTAAAAAAAAAAAATGCAAATATTGATTGTATTTTGCCTATTTAACACTAAATGAATTTTCGATGACTATAGGTCCCGAAGATGGAAACGATGCCTTCCCGAAACGTCGACGAAATTTAATAAATATTTTTATTCCATACTGGCTGTCTACATCCACCTGTTCCTCTTAAAAATTATTATTGTTTATATTCGATCCAGGGGCTTACTAATCGTGACTACGTGTTATCTAACAAAGTTGAAGTTAGCTTCTCTTTTTCCTCTTAAATAAAAATAATATTTGGTGACCTATGCCTAAGAAAATCTAAGTACATTGCTCTTTGATTACCTGTACAAGATTAGAAAGATACTGTAACTAAAAAAAAAAAAAAAAAAAATGAGAGAACACCCAGCAGATGATGAAATTTGAGATTTTTTTTTTTTTTTTTGGTGATATACTCTCGCACTACTGAGAAAGTAAAAAAACAAATTCCCTTGAAATTATATACTCAAATGAAACTGAATATTTGTCGAAATGGAGAGAGAGAGAGAGAGAGAGGGCGGGGGGAGGGGGGCTTATCAGTTCGATATCGAAGATTAGAGGCGACCGGGTGGAAACATTTTTGGTTTGCTTGCTTCGCCAACTGATAGATACCAAAAGAACCCAAAAACCAAAACCTAAACACACGCGCCTGCTTGCCTGCCTGCCTGACGGCCTGACGAGGAAAATTTTAGATAGCATCTAGTCGCAGCACACAACAGCAACAACAACAACAACCAAACAACCCTTTGCCAGCTGTTCGCTCTCTCTCTCTCTCTCTCTTTCTCTCTCTCTCTCTCGATTAGTCATAAGTCAAAAACATGTTAATTAATTAAAATGAAATTACCAGAGGAGATTTCTTTCTCTCTTTTATAAATAATCCTATGTATAAGTGAATTTTAAAGACTTTTGTATCACCCAACCCTATATTTATTTATTTTTTTTTTTATTAAGTCTTTTCGGTATCTTAGGCCATTTAGACTTTATACGACAATTAAGAAAAGTGGATTTATAGCTGGGTGAAAGTTGTTGATGAGTAGAAAGAAGAAAAGACAAGCAGCTGGTATTTATTTAATATATTAGGCCCTCTAAGCTGATGTTTCGGTCCCAAAATTTTGCCTTTATCCAAGTTGTGTTATAGCACTGAAGATGGTCATGGCCAAGACACGAAAAGTCACCTTAGTGGGCTTTCTTAAATGAAATAAATACTAGCTGCTTCTCTTTTCTTCTTTCAACTTATTAATTAATTTACGATATATATTTATTTATCCAAATGATTTAAATAAATTCATAGGACTGGCTGGGATCCAAACCCACCCCTTTGCCTTTTAGATTATCAATATTGACATTTATCAACACCTCCAACCTTGCGGTAAGGTGTATAATTGGTGGCCAAATTTATTCAAATTAGAATTACAACAAAATTTTTTAAGTGATGAAGATGAATTTCAATAAAATAAATAGAGTGATCCATCATTCACATATATTCGGCAAGCTCCGCCATTGTATAAAATTTGTATAAAAAAACATAAGAACAAATAACATCTTAAGTTTTTTGTATGCAGCAATAAATAAGAAGATAACATAAAAATCAAATTCCCTAAGAAAATTAAGAAAACGCAAGGACAAGAAATATTAAGCTAAAAATAAGAGAAAAATTATCAACACTGTCTGATATCGAGCTTAAACTAAAATAACCACATCTCATTTGCTCAACTTTGCTTCACTATATGAAATGTGAAGGAGGAATTGGAAGAAAACGATCAAAAAAAGAGAGACATTCTGTACTAGCTGTGCCGTCCGCCTTCGGTTATCTCAAATTGGAATTTATAAAGAATTTTAATTATAAGGTCTTTCTGTCTATTCATTGTGATTGATGGGAAATAAAGAATTTTAATAATTAAAAATTTTTCAAAACTAGATTGAGAAAGAAAATATTATATTATTTCGTGGACTTTTCGCTCCTATTCTCAGGTCCTATGGCCATCGAATATTTATTAATAAGGATAAGAGAACTGCTGACAGAATGTGATTCAAAAGCCAAGCACAACAATTCCCACTGATGAAGGATTTCAATAAAATTGCGAATAATTTTCGTTATATCTCATAAAAGATAAATTATTCAAAACATTATTATCAGTGATAAATGACGTATCTTAAAAATAAATAAAATTTTAACGTCAATTTTTTTTTGTCTTAATTAAATACATAACTCTAATTCCTGAAAAAGATATACAAATTTATTAAACTCCATTGAATGTTGAATCGAACCATATATAGATTATTATACATTCCATTTTTTTTCTCTCATCTCTTTTATTTGTTATCAGCTTTTCAATAGATTCCTTATAAAAGTGCAGGTGACATTTGAATAAGTGTTGCACGCACGGCTTGTTAGTGGCGATTAATTATCGGCATGGAACAGCAAAAAAAAAATAAATAAACAGGAAGAAAGCAAATGGAGACATTCGTTGCTTACATGGATGGCTACTTATTGAAAGTTGCCACTTGAAAAGGAAAGTTTCGATTAGTTAGAAAAACATTTCGCTAGCTACTTAGCTGATATTATAATTAATTAATTGTAAAAATACAAAATACTAGCTGAATAAGAAACGCAAAGTCCAAGACAGCCAGAAGAAATACAGTAGAAAAAAAAAAACTTCGTCGACGTTTCGGGAACGCGTTGCTCCCATCCTCAGGACCTATGGCCATCAAACATTTATTAATTAAATTGTTAATTAATTTAATTTCATTATTTAATTATCAATTAACTAATTTAATGATTAATTATTAGGGGAATTTTTAATCATAGACCACATTTTTGTATTAAATATTTATTAAACTTTCCCTTGAGTCTTTCTGAGCAAGTGCACAGTACTGGATAACGGCTGCAGAATAAGCAGTCGAAACGTTGTACAGTATTTATATATTTTTAATAAAAATTTTATACAAAAATGTGGTCTATAATTAAAAATTCCTCCAATAATAATATTTCAACTCACAAAAGCTTTAATAATTATTAATTATTTTAATTGTCAATTTAATTATTAATTATTTTAATTGATAATTAACTAATTTAATTTAATTATTGATTAATTTAATTATTAATTTATTTAAAATTCAATTTATTAATTTAATTTAATTGATAATTTATTTAAAATTTAACTTATTAATTTAGTTTAGAAATAAATATCTACAATTACCAGGTATGTTATTTACAAAAATGTGGTTGTAAATGCTTACGAAATCATTGTCGTAAAATAGATGGGAAATTTTATAATGTAATAATTTGTAAACTAAATTAATAAATATTCGATGGCATAGATCCTGAGGATGGGAGCGATGCGTTCCCGAAACGTCGACGAAATAATATACATTTTTTAATTTCTGCTGGCATCGTGGTCTTTGCTTATTCAATCATCACCAGAGTCATCCGTCTTTATTCTCCGTTCAAAATACTAGCTGTGCCACCCGCCTTCGGTTATCCCTGGAATTTATAAAGAATTTTATTAATTAAAAATTTTTCCAAACTAGTTTTTGATTTTTTTTTTTTGTTGGTTCTCAAATTTGAAAGAGAAAAATTGAAAAGATGAAGCGAGATTATTGCTGATTGACTAAACATGAAAAGCATCTAAGCGATGATAGATGGTTATCATCTCTTTTTTTGATGGCTTATCATTTTGAGAAGATCGCGAGCGGCTTCCAAATCTTAAAACCCTTGAAGAAGAAAAAAAAAGAGAGAGAGAGAAAGCAAAAGGGCGGCGAATTAATTTCAGATGACAACGCAAGCAACATGAAGAAGAGGAAGATGAAGAAGGGGTAGGGGTATTCAGGTTCACCTTCACTCTTTCTTGGACTAAGAATAGAAAAAGAGATCTCAGTTACAAGATACTAAAGAAAGATTGAAGACGAAGAAGAGGACGAGGACATCACTTTTATGATGCATTCGAGTACTAGAAAAATTCAATCAAAGCAACGCTGAAAAATAGAAACAATAGAAGATGAAATGTCCAAGGAGTTTGATTCAGATAAAAGAAGAAATGCATTCTTTTCTTTCTTTATTCTATTTGTGTAATAATTCGATATGGATGTCTACTTTCAAGCCAATAGAAAACTTATTGTTTTATACAATACAATTTAATATTTATTAATTTAAATAACCGGCGCTGCCGGGAGTTGAACCAAGGATCCACCGATTTGTACTCAGTATGCCCTACCACTGGACCCGTTTTATTTAAATTAGCTGAAATCACTAAATTAGTTTTCAGGAGAATTGGAATCAAATACGAAGCCACAAATTTCTCCGTCAATATTATTTATTTAAAGAATTATATATATCATGTGTTGGTCCATGAGGTATTTGAAAACATATAACCAAGTATTTATTATTTAAATAAGCGAAAAATAGTAAGTGACCATCTTTCATTTACGCTAACATGCCCTACTTTGGACCACAGAGCACTCGCTTATTTAAATTATGATAGATCGCTGATTTCAGTCTACTAGAGAAATGAAATCAGCGATCTATCATAATTTAAATAAGGAGTGCGTACTGTGGTCCAACGTAGGATGTTGAGGAAATCGACAAGTCCGTGGTGCAACTCCCGGCGGACTACATTTTTCGCTTATTTAAATTAATAAATACTTGGTTATATGTTTTTCATAATTATTTATTTATTTTTTTAATTTTCCCCTTTTGGCTGGAGGCCCCTGGGCTAAAAAGGTTACAAAAATAATTATTTATTCATTAATAATATAATTTGATTTTCGGTTTAGCTGTTGTTTGAGATTCCCTGTTATAAGAAAATATCTCAAAATTGGGAACTGTGGTTTTAAAGTTTACAACATTTCGGCTACTCATTCTGTAGACCTCTTCAGATACAATTCAATTAAGATTACAAAAGTTATTACAGATGTGGATAATTTGAATTCAAATTCATTCAAATGAGATTGTCACAGATGTAATACCTTTGAAATATTAATTGAATTTTACCTAAAGAAGGCCATAGAATGAATGGCCGAAACGCCCTTGGGCTTAGTGTAGTTGGTAGCGTGCCTACTTACTATACCGAACGTCATGCGTTCGGACCCCAGGCATTCCGATGATTTTATTTAAGCCATTTGGATACCAAATAGATAATGCCTGAACCACTTTCAATAGATTTTATTATAAATAATAACGGTTATCGATAAATTGATGTGGTACGGCTTGGGTCGCCAATCACGGACCTTCATCATTGCCCTGATGAAGGTCGTGAATTGGCGACCGCCAAAGCGAGGATAGCGGCAATATTCTATAAAAATAAAAATAAAAGATTTTATTTTTTTAAAAAAAATTACCTCTCCTGGCTGCAAAGTCCCTGCAGAATCCTGAATAACGGTTATCGTCAAAATCTCAAATGGCCTAAGTTGCCGAGAAGACTGTGTGAATGTGAGTGTGAATGAGACCTAAACTGCTGTGAATGTTTTGATTATAAAAAACTATTATTATAGATTATTGAATTTACATTTTGATTTTGGCCCACTTTATATTCGTGGAATTTTATTAGCTTTAGTGATTTTCAACAAACTTACTTATTTTGTGGTTTCTGAGTGAAAAAAACAAACCGTGTTTATCCATACTACACACTGCAGAAGTGAAATTGATCAGATCTGAAAAATGACAAAGAGAAAATCATTTTTTGAATTTGTGATTAATTGGTCTTTGAGATTGGGTCTGGTCTAGTCAAGTCGACAGCCGTCTTTTTCTTGTTCCGTGTGACGTCATCGCGAATTCTCATTAGATGTGTTATGCAGCGTTCCGTGTTTTAAAATGATTATCTTCATTAGATTTTTCCAAATTTGAAAAATACTAAATAAATCCTCCATGTAGTATAATATTTTTCGTGACACATTCCTTCCAGTTTTGTTTTTTTTTTTTTTTTTTTATAAATGATCCGTCTAGTTCATTTTTTATATTCTAATGATAATGACTTTTTAACTTGTAATATTTTACTTGGAATTATTCATCTTGTTGATGATATATCGCAACGATCAACATGCTTTAAAAAGTTTCCCTCTTGATGGATATATTAATATAATTATTAGTTCTATAAAAAAAAAAAAAAAAACTTAATAACGGAAACAAAAACCTTTCTTTTTTTTTTTTATAAATGATACTTAAACTGAATCTGGCATAATTATGTTTTCAGTTTTCTCAAATGAAAAATGCACTAAAAGTTTACGTCTCTGTTGGCTTTAATTTGCTTATAATAACTTTGTCGACGGCCATGTAATTCAATTAATATAAATTAAACCCTTTTTGTTTTTGTATATGTAATTTAACCCTAGAGTTATTTTGCCTGTCTAGTAATAATGATTATTAATCGCATTTGTGTTTGTGTTTGTGTGTTTCAGGTAAGCGATCTCCAACAATCTCGTTAATTACCCACCCATAGGGCGTTGCCATCAAATCCTCGGCCATCCATCAGTTAAGTTTTTTCTACTTTTGTTTATTTAATTTTAATCCGTTCATGTGATGATTTTTAATCCTCGGCATGTGCAGGCAGTTCTTAGCAAACAGGGCGAGCTCATATATCGTCATGTAATCAGCCCAGAGTCTCCCTCTCCCTCCCCCCCCCCCCCTTGGGACTCTGGCTGGCTGCTTTTATGGATGTTATAAATCTCTGAGCCCTCCCTCGTAGGATCCACCCTCAGAGGTAATCAAATTGGGATTTGGCCCCTTAATCCACTCAAAAAACACGACCACCCCTCAAAAGTTGCACTCTCCTTTTTCTAATTTATTAAATAACATATAATGAAATTTTTTTGTTTTAATTTAAATGTCAGAGTGGAGTTGTTGTTGATCAACACAACGTCCTAATCATCATCATCAATTTTTTTTTTTTTTTTTAATGTATCTCTTCTCTAAATGATAATTTAATGCATCTTAAGCAGTTGCTGCTCACTAAATATATACATTGTAGAATATATAATCAAGCTATGCGCTATAGATATCTCAGGTAAAAAAAAAGAAATTTTTTTTCGCTATTTCAAATTCAATTGTCGTTTCCTTAAGGTTTGTGCCTAAATCAAATATAGCTAATCCGAATCGTCTCCTTCGTGTTTTGGCATTTAAAGGCTTTGTTTTCTTTGATTGTTTGAGTATACTCTTATTTTTGCTCTTTCTTAATTTATAACATCAACATTCCCTCCGGAGTATATTTAAGATAGGCTAGCGTCATTTCAACTTTTTCTTGGGGGGGGGGGGGCAAACTTTTTTTTTTCTTAAAATTACTATAGGTATCTCGAATTTGGCCAAAAGACATTTTATTTTATTAATTTTTTACAATTTATATACCCGTAGATATAATATTTTATTCAGAATAATATAAAATTTAAAAAAATCAGAGCCCTTGGGGGGGGGGGGCGAATACCCCTTGCCCCCCTCAAATAACACCTCTGTAGGCTACTATTCCTGATATTTCATTAAATTATTTTATTATACATTTTAGTAAATCTTGAAAATTAAACTTCTTCAACTCCTTCATATGCTAGGAATTCATCCGATATAAGGCTTAGAAGGAAAAATAGCGTATAGGGATAAATAATGGATGCAAAATTTTATTATTCCCTCAAATTAGAAAATTTGTATAATTCCAATATTATTTTAAACAAAAAAAAAATAAGTTAAAAGTAGGGTCAGAACGAAACAAGATTTTCAGCCGAAACCGAATTTCGGCTTCAATCTTAATTTCGGCCGAAACCGAAACTTTATTTCCTATCAGGGGCGTATATGAATTTTTTCGGGGGGGGGGGCTTAACTCAAAAAATTTTTCTGAGGAAAATTTTTTTTTAAAGAAACTAAATTTTTTTCCCATTTTACGGAACCAAAGTTTTTCGCCCTTCTGAAAATCTTTTACACGCAATTTTTCCCGGCCCGTGGAACCTTTCCCCTTTTTGCGAAACCCAAATTTTCCGCTCTTCGGGGAAATTTTTTTCTCAAGTTTTTTTTTTCATGCAAATCTCATCCCCTCATCTTTTCAAAGTCATGTTTCGGCTACTTTTTGGCCGAAACCGAATATTCGGTCGGTTCCTAGTTATAAGTTAAAAGATCTACAGGAGAATCTGGCTTCAACTCCCGCTAGTGTCTTTTTTTGCTATTTACGAGTTTAAGATATTTTCGGCATTAATTTTGATTTATTTTAATTAGTAATTAATAATACAAATTAACGACAAAGCCGTCATGCATTTGTAATTTTTTAAAGTTAATTTGTATTATGATTTACCAACTAAATTAAATTACGATTAATACCAAAAGTGTCTTTTTTTTGAATGAATACATAAGGTTTTAATTTTTTTGGCAGCTAAGCTATTACAATATATTTAATAATACAAATAGATTATAGAAAATCGATTACTTCCGCGGGGTGTTCAACAGTCTTCTTCCTCTCGTCCACCTATGTGCGCTGCTTGTTGACTTCTATAGCATCTTGGTGGCTGTTATTCTTTCTTCTTGCCTCCTATTGCTATTCATTAATAAACCAATTCAAATGGTTTATTTGTGGTTACTTCAACCACTTTTTTTTTCAGAATACCATCTGAGTTCAAAATCAAAATTTTTATTTCAATTTCTTTTTAAATGATTTTTTTAACTAAGAATCCCATTAGATCGATATCCGGACATTCGCCTGTGACGCACCTCTCGTGGGAGAGAGAGAGAGAGAGAGAGGAGCTAAACAAACACACAATACTTAAATTCCCCTCATAAAATAGTGAGTGTTTGTGAAGCTTCCTCCAGATGATCGTAAACGAAAGGACATTTCGATTGGTCCATGGGACGTTCTCTTCTTGCTTGTTGGTGTCTCACTGTCTCTTTGACACCTGGTCCCCTCTTCATTCTCCAAGTGATATATCGTCCTGTAAATCACCTACTGTAAATCAATTTGCATTTAGCTGCGTGCGGTTTGTTCAATTTTATTGAAAAAGATCAACATTTTATTCAACTTATTCTTGATCTTTTTTCAATACCAAAGTTTAAAAAAAATATATATATAAAATTTTGACTAGCGATGAGAAGTGGGTGTAGACTTTGAATTGGGTATAGGAGACTTTGCAGAAAAGGAATTAAAAAAAAAAAACTTTTAATTATTAATCGTCGACGTTTCGGTCCTAAATCACGACCTTCTTCAGGACGATTAATTCTTAGAATACAAGGTTAACAGTATTATATTCAATTCATTGTAAATTATACAATACATATAGCCCAAATAAAGATTGTATAATTTACAATGATAATTGAATATAATACTGTTTACCTTGTATTCTAACAATTAATCGTCCTGATGAAGGTCGTGGTTTTCCTCCGCCGACGGTAAATAAAAGTTTTTATTTAATTCTTTGGCTGCAAAGTCTCCTATATCCAATAAAATTTTGAGTTTTTCATCAATTGGAAATTTTTTCTAGAAGGGGGCTTAGCACCTGAGACTTTTTTCTAAATAAAATGTCATGGGTAAAGAAACTAAAGGTTTTTTTTATTTTAAATATTTAATTACAAAAATACTTCAAAACGTTTGCTTTTCTTTGCAAATTCTTGCAAAACTAACTCTGAAATTTTTTTTTTTAATTTTACTTGATTATAACAGGAGAAAGTAACAAACAGAAAGTGTAGAATAAAATTTTTATTACAAAAATTCTTCTAAAAATAAAGGTGTTTTTGATAAACTCATCCGGGGTTTCCCGTTGTAGTACTAGGGGTTAGGGATTCACATCTCCAAGGCGTTTTGTGGTTATCTGCCCTGCTGCTACCTTTTTATACTGACCACATCCTGGGAAGGGCTTAGCCCCCCCCCCTCCACCCATGTTTTTCGTTATCAATTAATAATGAATTTTTTTTTGAAATATAATAAAATAAGTCGACGGAATAAAATCAAATACAGATTATCTTTTTATTTTATTTTTATTTAATTATTCATTCCTCTTGTCTCTTCAGTCATTAGTGTCAGTACACATACGCTGTTGTTACTCAGACAGGTTACATTCATGGGAATAATACTGAGGTGGGTTACAGTTTCCTTCCTCAGGAGCAGGTATCTCAAATAGAGGTGGATTTGAACTCGAGTTCAACTCAGGATTATAAGCTTAACTGATTTATCCCCTCGGCTAATCACCTTTTAATTTAGTCTCTTTAATTGAAGTGGAGGGTAGCCAAGAAGGAAATTATTTTATTTTTCCTTGACTGCCAGCAACTCAATTTCAAATGAATTTTACACACATTTGTTTAAATTTTTTCCCCCTCTGAAGGCGACGTGTCCTCAAAAAGTCAACAGTAACAAAATAATTCTTTTTTTTATCTTAGCGATCTTTTTAGGTTCTTTTTGGCCTTATAATATTCATTCATTCGTCGGTGTCGTTCTACACTCAAGTTCTTTGGGTCACCCATTCGTTGAACAGTTTCATTATAAAACATTTCAACAAAATTTTCGAGTTGTATTTTATTTGAAAGTTTTTGAATTTCGAAATGTTACCTCCATACAGTGAGGTCTATGGAGAGAGTAGGAAAAACACTCGGCTGCCTAAATCTTTAAATGGAGAGACCCAAAAAACAGAATTTTCCCATTGGAAAACATTAGCTTCTTTCTCGTCTTAATAATTAAATATTTTAGTGCTAGGGTTCTCTTCGGAATCTATATAAAATAAATATAAGTGATCGGGTGCATGAAATATTTCTTTTTATACATAGACGAGGGCTCTCTGGCTAGATGCAAAGCCCGCCGAAGGGGTGCAACGCGGCTAGTATCAAATAACTTATTTTTGTTATTTCAAATGGAAGAAAAATAGAATCCTATTTATTCGCTCGATATCGAAAAACTATTTGGATAATGATGGAGAGGGGGAGGGGGCGGGGGGGGGAGGGGCAATGGATTAAGCACAAGTCGAAGGTCAATCAGACATAAGCGGTAGCTAATGGGGTCCCAAGGGATAGGGGGAGGGGAGGATCCGCCCCTGCAATCAGTTAATGGAAAAAGGGACGAGTGGCAAACCCTTTGAAATTGAAAACATCTTATATTGATTGTATTTATTTAATAACACTCCCGATGCGTTAAAGAAAGACAATTTTATTTTGTCACTTAGAGTAGATTCGATGATTCTCTCTTTTATTTGTGTTAGATATGCGAGGCGGAAAGTGAAAAGGAACCTCTTGTCAGAAATTTCACAAATTCAGTTAGAGGATAATTTCATGAACATTTTAAGACCAAAACGCCCTCGGGCTTGGCCTAGTTGGAAGCGTGCCTGCCTTGTATACCAAGGTTTGAGGGTTCGGATCCTAGGCAGTCAGATGATTTTATTTAAGCCATTTGGATACCATATGGCTTAAATGGACCCTGTTACGCATTAGTGTGTCAAGCGCCAAAAAAAAAAAAAAAAAAAAAAAAAATTAAAAACTGAGTTAAGCACGGAATATTGTTTCAAATGCTATAATTAATAGTATTTTTTATGAAACATGTCCTAAAAAATTTTATATTTAATGTTACTTGCACAATTGACAAAAAAAATTATACATAATCCAATCAAAACAAAAAACATGAATGTTAATTTTTTCAAATCTTTGTTCCTGGCGCTTGACACACTAATGCGTAACAGGGTCCAAATAAGAATGCCTGGCCCCAATATATATTTATTAATCTTAGGGAAGGTAGATCAGCAACCAGGAGAATAAAAAACTATTTTAATTTCTTTTGGTCGACGTTTCGGACGCTAATCGCGTCCTTCTTCGGGACCAAAGATTGTTAAAAAAACACACAATCTTTGATCCCGAAGAAGAACGCGATTGGCGTCCGAAACGTCGACCAAAAGAAATTAAAATAGTTTATTCTACTGGTTTCTGATCTACCTTCCTTAAAATTAATAAATAGCAGCCATTTTACAGCAGATCAGCATGCTACCAACTACACCAAGCCCGAGGGTTAAGAATCGTATTTAAATGAAACCCAAAAATCGATATTTTTGACTTAATTCGACTCAAATGCCCGTGCCGATAATTTTACTTCGCCGACAAGAGGTCATATTTTCATGCAAAAATTTGAACACTATCACTTAGGTGCCTTCGAAGGTGAAGCGAAACTTCTGACTTTGCAGGGAGGGCTATTTCTCAATTAGCTAGTATTAATAATAGAATGCTATTTCTATTAAGCAAACCCTCGCTAATAAATATTTAAAACGAATTTAATGCTGAAAATAAATTCCCAATTTCTTAAAAGCCGAAGAAATATTGATGTTGAATAAATAAAAAGGAATTCTTATCTCCCCCCATCCCCCCTTTCTCGTCTCTCTTTAATAATTGAACTAAGAAGTAGCAAGTAGAGAGTATAAAATATAATATCTAAAGTTGAGCTCTTGAAATAAAGTGTCGGTAACGAAGTAGCCATTAAGTAAAGAAGGGAAGCAAAAGACTCGAGTGCTAAGGCGAGGGAGGGGGGAGGGGGGGCACGCACTTAAAGCAGGGGCAAAAAACAAAATAGAAATGTCGATGCTTCGATCGTTTGTATCAATTTGTAAAATAGGGATGCAAAAAAAAAAAACGTCATTTTTTAAAAAGAAGTCTGGGGAATTCGCATTAATTTTGTTTATAACCTAATCACTTAGCGATTGTAAATATTTAATTGAAAACATTCTTTGGATCACCTTTTTAGAGACGAAAAAATAACATTCAGAAAAGGAATTTGCTCAAATTGGTTTCTTCCCCTTATTGAGGGATTTTGAGCGAGGAGAGACAAAATTGACTTTATTCTTTTCATTTAATGTAGAAAGTGGCTGTGTAGAATTGAAGAGGAAAGTAGCTAGGCAGGGAGACTCTGAATTAAACTCCTTTTACGCAAAACGTTTCGGCCGATTTAATCATCTTAACCATCTTCAGTTGCATTGGCTAAACATAAAATTATTTACATTGACGTTATTTAGCTAAATTAATTTAAAAAATTTTTTATAAAAATATTTAACAATATTAAGACTTACAGTTTTTTAGTAAATAGAGTTGTGAACAGTCTGTACAGTGAGGGTCAATATTAAGTCCCACCCATGCGTTTTCTACTTGTGATTATTTCATTGTTTTTATAAAAGAAAATGAAAATCTTAAATTTTCTAGGTTTGAACCATGAAAGTTTCCATTAAAAAATATATATAATATTTTTTTAAAAACAATGAAATAATCACAAGTAGAAAACGCATGGGTGGGACTTAATATTGACCCTCACTGTACATAAGCTTATTAATTTTATAATAGCCTATGCGTATAAATAGCAATGTAAATAATTGCATATGATGAGAGTATTTACGAAGAGAATTTCGAAATGTCAAGTTAATAAAATTTTTTCCTTTTTTTTTACAAATTATTATTGAATATGATCAATAGTATTCGAGTATTATTTTTATAATCCAAAACAAAATTTTATTGAATTATAAAAAAAAAAATAATCCTCCTAATGACGGCATAATATCCGAGTGAGATGATACTGTACTTAAAAGTA
>JAKCPI010029786.1:0-31457 GCA_023213315.1 Euborellia annulipes | reverse complement strand
CATCGTGAAGTATGCATTTTAAAAAACCACTTCTGATGATGACAGTAATGTCGAAATACGTATTAAGTGTTAATTGTAATTAATAATAATAAAAAACCTTGAAACACATAACCGAGTGTATTTTACCTGTTATATATACATAATGTTTCAACTTGAGCCTACGGTAGAAAGTTTAAATTTAATAAAAAAGCTATTTATATTTTTTGTATATTGAATTAGCCTACCTATAACATATTGATCTTAATTGATATTTATATTTTTCTAATTATCTAAAGCCTACTGCCCTACCTCTGGTAGGGATGAGTCTATTTTATTTCTTAATAATATTGGAAACACGCATCTAAAAGAGTGATTTATTTTTGCGGTTTAATCAATCCCCTAAATACAACGTTAATAAACTTAAACCAAAACATAAACAACTTTCCTTTTCGAAAAGAACAGCGACGCCAACATAAACAAAAAGAAAAAAAGACCTATTAGAATAAATATCAGATAATTTTGTCTAATAAAATAACAAGAATTTATCTTATTTTCGTGACTAAGGAACATCATTGAAAATAATTGGATTAATTTATATATACCCGGTGACGTCATCAATGTATGTATGTGTGTGTGATAAACTTTAACGCCCCTAAAAAAAAGGGGAGGGATGGGAATCCATAAACTATCGTCTTTACGACCCGAAGATTTAAATTGTCATATCGTGAAGCCTAACCCCCCTCCCCCTTCACCCTTTGTAATATTCAATGTCCTAAATGTAAAATACACATTTTATGAGCGATCTATCAAAAAAAAGGAAGGAGGGTGAAGATATTTTTTTTTTAGTCTCACAAAAGGTGATATTCATGTCAAAATCAACATTGTACAATAACCAATAAAAGCGCAGTTTACGAGGAAAGGGTGGGGAGCTTCTTTTAGCATTATTATTATAATAACCCTTCTGAAGACGCGTTGTTTTTTTTATATTTAATAGCGTGGATATTAAAAAAATGCATGATCGCCTCGTAAAAAAAAAAAAAAAAAAACAAATAAAAATTGCTCTTCCCAACGCCGTAAATCATTGACAGAAAATTTCATAAAGAAAGTGTGACTAACAAGGATGGGGGAGGGTTTGATTTCAAAAAACAAAAAATAAACTCACATATGTCCATTTAATAAAACAAATTTTGATGTATTTTTTTATGGTTTTTGTTCGTAAAGTGAACGCTATTACGATTTTTAATTAACTTGCAGCTGGCCAAGAAAGAAAAATTATTTTTTTAAAATGTTTTAGGCAAACTCTTGAAAGGAAATTTTATTTTTATTCCTTTTCAATTTATTAATATAACCCTTACTTTACTTTTATAATATAATACAGTATTTTATTTTTTATGTAAATTAATACAAGCGTTCTTAAACTTATGTAGTTCGAAGTACAACATTTTGTTTTTGCCTCCTCATCTCATCCCTACGTCGTTCTTAAGACCATATAATAAATATAATTAATATTTAGAAAATCAGACAGCCGAAAACGATAGAGGTCGAACCACAGAGTAAATTTGTACACAGCATGCCCTACCACTAGATCAAAGTAACGCATTCAGCTATTTGAATTCAAATAGTCTGCTTGATTTATATTCCTATAATTCCTGATATTCATTTATGTATTTATAATGTTATGGTAGAAAAGCCAAAACAAAAAATTAAAAAAAAAAAATCTTTTTTCGTATCAGGGAAGCCTCGAACGTGTATTTCCATCAAAATTTTGACATCTTATTTTTGACATGAATGCATACTTTCTCTCTATATATAAACTTATTGATATTTATATATAGGTAAGAGAAAGTAAAAAAGTCTAACATCCTTCGATTGAGCTGAAAATTTATATTTATATATCTTTCAACTATTCACAATGCCCTAGGGCTTGGCGTAGTTGGTAGCGCGCCTGCCTTGAATACCAAGGGTCGAGGGTTCGGATCCCAGGCAGTCCGATGAATATTCATTTAAATCATTTGGATACCAAATGGTATAAATAATAAATAATTGTACCTGGAGCCTCATCATATACATATTATATTTAAATAATTTGAGTATCGTTAAAGTCTATATGGCCCGAAAAGAGCTTAAAAAAAAATAATAATTTTTTTGAATGTTGCATTAAAAAAAATCCCAACTTAGCCTACATTTATTATTTAATTGATTTTGATTCTAGTATAAATATTTTAGCTCAATTTTATTATTGCAATTAGATTTTGATTTTAGTTCGAAAACTAGATTCAATTCGAAAATCAGGTTTGAAATCAGTCGCTGAAATCCTTTGAAAAAAAATTTCTTTTGTTAATGAATTCCATGTCAAATATTGATTAATCAACTCAAAAAATAGTACACAAATTGTCATTTGTTGGACAAGGGTTGTTTGAATTCTGGGTATCCATTCAGGGTTAATATCCTGAATCACGTCTCAAAAGCATCAAAGCATTGCTACCGTTTGGATTTCTGTGAATTTGGTTTAATTAATATAAAACTTAAAAAATGGCTACAGAATGTGTTGGATGAACAGATACGAGCATATTTGTCAAATAATCGGATAATTAATTTGCTTTCAAGAACAATCAATCTCATTCTAGCCATTAAGATGAAATAAAAAAAATTATCACGAACAAAAATCTCAGTGGGAAAAAAGTTGCCTAAATATTTTTGACCAAAAATTGAGAGGTAAATGAAAGAGAAACATCTCTAGATAGCTAAAGTTAAGCACACCGTAAATAAATATACAATTGTACTTGTAGGAGACTGACTTATTGTATAAAATTAAAAAAAAAAAAAAAAAAATTATCGTGTTATAATCAAATTAATTCTAAATAAAACGTCATTTTTTTTATTCTCTAAAAAAATTTCATTATTTAAATAATAAGTTTTATATCATTTTTTTTTTTAGTTTAAAGAAGGAAGGAGGCCGGGTTCAGCGAGCTAATAGTAAAGATAAGAGGAATGGGAAACCCTCCCGATAAAATAGGCATGACTTTAATCTTATTTGTAAAAATCATTGCATAACTACAAGGCGCTATCGACAAGTGCTGCCTCTGGTGTCAGTTTTATTAACTATCCTCATGCTCTCATTCGCTTATGGGAACTTATGATAAAGTTGATCTTATTTTGCATAACTATTCAATATTAGACATTCTTCTTCTTTTTTTTTAATGGGACGTAAGCCATTTTGTCAGAACATTAGACATTAAAATAAAAAAAAAAAAAAAAAATTGAATTGGTTACTTTTACTAAAGAATAGAAGATGTACGAAATACTTTAAAATAAAATTTTTTCTAAACATAAATATAGAGTAAGGAGATCTTTTTTCTCAGGCCATAAAGACGATACTTAATATTTAAAATACGATATACATTGGGGTTCAGGCACATTTGGTATTCAAATGATTTAAATAAATTTCATCAGACTACCTGGGAACCGAACCCATCGCTTCAAGACTATCAATATTAAAATTAGTTAACATCTCCAATGGAGGAGGTGTGGGGGGGAGGGGATATATATAAATTGAACCTGGACTCATCTGAAAACAAAATATTCTTCTTAGTAGATGTAGAGAAAAGTAGATTTATAGCTGGATAAAAGTTTTTGATGTGTATCAGGAAGAAGAAAGAGAAGCGCATTCTTCTCTTTCTTCTTCCTGATACACATCAAAATATTCTTCCAATCGGTCTCTGTTCAGTCATAGTGTCTTTTGCCAAAAGCGCTGATCTCCGATGTTCCATGGTGAGCAAAAGCTCTGTCGCTGCTGGTTTCTTGGAGTGTACATTTGTTTCATTCAATCTTCTTCGAATTGTGTCATCACTTATTTTCACACCTCGTGCTTTAGCCGATTCGGAAACAGAAGAATTGATCTGCGCAACTAAGAATCGGTGATTAAGTGGTCCCTTCTTGGACGATCCAATTCTGGTACAGAGACTATTCTCTCGGTATCGTCTGACCAGAGCTCAAATGTTAGTAAAAAAAAAAAAAAAAAAAACGTTTTGGTGTTGCTCTTATTCTCTTTTTTTTTTAAAGTAATTCATTAAATATATTGTTTGTAATATTTAAAATAATCTATTTATCCCCCCCCCCCCCCCGCCCCCCCCACTCTAAATTTTATTACTTTTTAGTACGTATGTAAATTAAATTAAAAAAAAAAAAAAAAAACACTTTTATCTTGATAAAAAGCCATCAAACGTTTTTCATTGTTCTGAAAATGAATCGGTGAACAAAAGGTGTGTGTGTATGTGTTTTCTTTAAGGGAATAATATTATGAAGCAATGTGATCTAACGAGCAAGAGGAAGGGATCGACGTCGTCGTCGTCGTAGTGGTGGTGGTATGGTAGTTGGAAGCGATAAAATTCGCATAGCGAGACCCATCAAAAACAATATGACCGCCATTAAATTTGGAAGCGTAGTTGCACTGCAATTCGCTTTTCGCGACCGCCAACCCTCTCTCTCTCGTATCTTTTATGACCCGCCGCCGCCATTGCACACGTTTTAAATTGCATTGTCTAGTTAGCTTTTTTTGTGCCTGTGTGTGTGTGTGTGAGAGGGTTGAACAATAGTTGCCGAGGGAGAGAGATCAAATGCATTTATAGGAAAGAAGATATTGCTATGCATATATAATATTATTAAATTAAACCCTCTCGTTCATTAAAGTCTCAACATAAAATGATTTTATCACCATCTTAGAACTCACTTTTAGTGAATTTAATTTGAAGAACATTAAAATATAGCTTCACTCACTCTCTCTTTCTGTTCTTTATGATATGAATTTCGCCAACAAATAATTTCATAAATATTTACTTTTATTAATAAATAGATCCTGTCTTAGGAAAAATAAAAATGCCAAAAAAAAAAAATATATAGTAAGTGGAGGTTTGGAGGACAGCAGCCAGGAAGGTAGCCTCTATTTAATAAAACAGACTCCTTTAACAAAACGTTTCGGCTAATTTTAGTGCGCCATCTTCAGTTGTTGTAGAGTCTAATAGGAAATAGAGTTGTCATTGTGTGTTGTGCATAAGCGAATAGTTCAATGATGCTTATGTGTTATAACAATGCAAATATAATGAATATGATGAAACTTGTGAGAAGGCAAATATCGAAAATGATACGAAAATGATTTCGATATTTGCCTTCTCCTAAGTTTCATGAGAAGGCAAATATCGAAATCATTTTCGTATCATTTTCGATATTTGCCTTCTCACAAGTTTCATCATATTCATTATATTTGCATTGTTATAACACATAAGCATCATTGAACTATTCGCTTATGCACAACACACACAAGTGACAACTCTCATTTCCTATTAGACTCACAACAACTGAAGATGGCGCAATTAAAATTAGCCGAAACGTTTTGTTAAAGGAGTCTGTTTTATTAAATAGAGGCTACCTTCCTGGCTGTCCTCCAAACCCTCACTTACTGATATCTCACAGCCACATCTCTCCAATTGTAAAAAAATATATATATATATATATATATAGAAAATAATTCTTTCGATTATTGGTCATTTAGGCTAATTCTACCCAGACAGCCTGGAATCTTGCAGTAATATTGCAGTAATCTTACATTGCAATATTAAATCTTGCAGGGAATATTGCAGGAACAATGCAGCAACATTGTTGCAATATTCCTATGTCCGCCGCCTCTTTGTAACTTGCAGGAATATTGTGGCAATACTGAATGGAATATTGTGGCAATATTAAAGAAATATTGCAAGTATTGCAGCAATATTACGGGATATTCGGGCAATATTGCATGGAGTTTTTGGCAATACTATAGTGACCTATTGGTTTATCAGATACTTCATTCTGTTTCTGTGACAACACATTTATAGAGGATTTCAATCATATTTTTTAGAAGAGGAAAATAAGTTTGCTGGGACGATTGATCAAGGTTATGGCAATTGCTTGTCACAATATTCCAGGCAATATTGCCGCAAGTTACAAAGAGGCGGACATAGGAATATTACAGCAATGTTGCTGCCTTGTTCCTGCAATATTCCATGAAAGGTTAAATACTGCAATGTAAGATTCTTGCAATATTCCAGGCTGTCTGGGTAGTAACATAGTAGTACTCTTTGGCCGATTTTGTTCAAAAGCTTCGTGTCACGTCCCATGGGGGTACCTAACTTAAAAATAAAATTTCAACCTCCTAGCTCTTTTCGATCTTGAGATATTTTGTTCAACACTTTTTCGGACTCAGTGGACTTCAAAACGTGTATATCCATCAAACTTTCGACATAGATGATATGAATCCAATACTTTCTCTCTCTATATATTAACATATATAGAGATAAGAGAAAGTAAAACGGAAATGTTTTAGCATTGGTGTAACAGCCCAGCAAATACAGAAGTTAAGAAATTAGCTGTGTGCTGTGCGGTCAGTCACACCAGATTTTTTACATAACTAATTTTCTTCCCAATCCGATTGCCATTAAATAGAGAATAGGCAATTAGTCTCTCCATTGTGTAAAGTTTTTCCTTTTCTTTACGGGGATTAATTGTTGGTTTTAAACGTCATTAAATGTTTAGACTTGTTGTTTGTTAAAAGCTGAACATCAATTTTAAAGGTGATAAAATTTCTCCTTGCTTATCGACATGGTCCGTTGTTTGTTATCTCCCTCTCTCTCTACTATCATTTAAGATAGCTTCATTATGTACCTTTAGAGAGAGAGATAGTTGATAATAATAAATAAAATCCCCCTCCATTTATACCCGAAGGGATAGCAATAAAATTTTTTTGCTTAATATATAGTCTCCTAAAACGTGTTCCCTTCTCTCTTTTTTTTACAATCATACAGAGAGGTATTAATAATTTAATTTCTCTAAGTTAAGATTACAAAAAAAGGGTTGATTTTTTCGCCTTTTTAATAAACCCCAAGGGATTTTTACCCCCATACTAGAGCGTATTTTGAAACTGAAATTTTTTGTTGTTGGTTATTGAATAGCTAAATCAAATAATATTCCAATTGGTTAATACACTTGCACTGTGCGTGCTTTTCTCTCGGTCTCATTTCTTTATAAATTATTTAAAAGGATTGTTGACATTAGGCCACTAACCATTTTTGCCACTCTTATTTTATAAATTAATGTTGCCGACCCAACATAGGGATAAGGCCAAGAAAGAAAAATTTTAAATTTCATTTTTAGATTTTAAAAATTTTCTTAATAGATTTTTTTTTAATCTCTATATAATTCATTAATGTCAAAACTTGTATTTCCATCAAAATCTTGCCATCTAATTTCTGGCATGAATCCAAAACTTTATATATTAACATATATGTAAAAGTAAGAGACAGTTCATTTACAAAGGACAAGCTTCAATAGCTTAGGACCTCATCAAATCAAAATTCAGCTACTTCCTTTTACTTTCCAAGAGAGGCTTAAGGATCTCCCATTTTTTTATACCAAATAACGAGGGATAGACGGAGAGATTTTAAATATTTTTTTTACCTTTAATTACGTCATAGGTATAAAGTTATCAATTCAACTAAGAGAAATGTGTTTTTGATCTTTTAAGGCCTCTTCTCTCTCAGATCTTGATCCTCCTCTTCGTCGTACTCCAATTAGTTCTTTGGACGGCCTATTAAGTCCTGTCAAAAGGACGATAAATGAAAAAGAAGGCTGTAATCAGACGATAAACCCTCCTTTCGTTACAATCATCATCATCGTCATCGTCGTTGCATTTGGGGATATTGCCAATTAAAGGATAAGTGGTCGGCTCGGTCCATGGGACGGAAATCCGAGTGTTATAATTCGTTTCGGTTAAAGTTTTTATTCTCGAACGTGTTCTTATGTTGTAATAACCATGGAGGGTAATTGCGTGGCTGGAATTGAGACTCTCAGGTGGCATTTGTTACAGAGCATCTTTCTCTTTCTTTCTTCAAGTATCATTTTTACAAAAAAATAGTAGCCTTTTTTTAGAACATTTAGACTCCACTTGCATTCAAAATTTTTGAAAAATAATTTTATCTGTCTTCTTTGACGAATGGTCCTTTATATGCTTTTTGTTTGTCTTTTAGGGTTAGAGTAGGAGTGGGGGCTGCGATTCTTTTTAGCTTTAACCCTTTTCCTTAACTAATTTTAAATCTAACCATTAATAAATTGACAATTTTAATTAAAAACTTTTTACAATATTTTTGTCTTTAGATAAATCTACCTTTGTCGGGGAAAAATAAGTTACTCTTAACCAAATACAGTATGTAAGAAAATGAGGAAAATTTATTTCATTTTCACACCATCAAAAATTTCAGATGAAACAACAACGAAGTAACTGTATAATATATATTATCCTTATTAGGGGAATTTTTAATCATAGACCACATTTTTGTATTAAATATTTAGGCCTATTAAAAATATATAAATACTATACAACGTTTTGACTGCTTATTCTGCAGCCGTTATCAAGTACTGTGCACTTGCTCCGACTCAAGTGAACCAACTGTCATGTCCGTTACGTGCCTTTTTTATATACAGCGACATCAGCCCCATCTGTCGGCATTTCTGTAAGGTTGGATTCAAATTTTCCCGCTATTTCCATGAAGTTAGTCACAATTATCAAAGCAAGTGTTTACATAAAAAGCTTGATGTTACAATAAGTTTCTTGAATTTGATAGATGTTATAAAATATTATTATTAAATCATTCGTACAGTATTTATATATTTTTAATAAATATTTAATACAAAAATGTGGTCTATGATTAAAAATTCCCCTAATAATAATATTTCAAACCATAAAAGCTTTAATAAACACATCCATGATAAATATATATTATCCTATTTATATATAATATACATAGGAACTTTAACCTCGTCTTATATATCTCGTAATCCATCAATATCCATCCATTGATGGGTTTAAAAGTTGCCTGACCAACGTCCATAAAAAATCTCTTTCTCCTCCTCAAACGGTGTTTACGTGTGAGGGTTGCTAAAACGTTATACAAAAGAGAGAGTGGGGGTAATCTTTTACCTTTCTCTCTCTCTCTCTCTGTGGAGTTTTATTATCCGCGTTAGCACAATTTTTATTGCCTTTCTTTCTCTTCGTTTCTTTCAAACTCACACCCATCCCCCTTACGCTTCGTGTCGTATATCCTCCATCCGTTTTGGTTTTTATGCTCTCTCCTTCCCTCTTAGGAAATCTGGACGGATTCTTTTTGGTGTAGCTAGCCCACACCACCCAGAATGAACTAAAAAAAATGAATGAATGGAAAATAAATGTCATTTTATGTAATAATATTTCAATTTCATATGGAAAGTTTTTTTTATTACTAGACTTTTCATATTTTCAAAATTTAATTGATTAAAAAATAAGACTTGAATGAGTGTATAGATGATATGTAAAAAAAAAAAAAAATACTTCACTCGAGATTAGAAATATGACTTGGAAAATTTTCATAAAAAATTGACATTCCTCTTACATTAATCAAACTTTATTTTTCATCTATTGAGAAAGATTCTATCAAAGCAGGTGCGGAGCAGCCAAAAATAGGAAAACATTTTTATTTATCTTTTTATTTGATTTTCAATGTTTCTCTCCTGTTATTAGTGTCAGATCTGACAAGTTTTGGTTTCTCTGAAAAGTAACTTTCTCGGGATTTATACTATATTGCCTAATAAAATTAAAAAAAAAAAAAAAAAAAAAAACTTTCACGGAAATAATGCTGAGGTGGGTTCCCGTTTCCTTCCTCAGGAGTCCTCTCAAATAGGGTTAGATAATTTTTTGCCGTGCGGTAAATTTGAACTCGAGTTGCCTTCAACTCTGGATTATGAACTTATCTGCTTTATCCTCTCGGCAAATTGCTTTCTCTTCCAATGGTTATTCGTCAAACAATTTTTAGCCTCAAATCGAAAATGATGAAGAAAATTGAAACTCTGAATTGTTTTTTATTGGCCATCTGTGTACTGTCTTTATTTATCGATGACTATAGTTATTGATAAATAAATAATAGAATAAGAGGTAAACATATAAATTTATCAATTTCTGCTCTTATTCTAACCCTCATCAGAAGAACATTAACATTTTTGAATTGGAGTTCACTTTATGGATTATTATTAATACCTAATTAATTTTAAACTGGTAACCGTTGGCTCTAGATGAAACATTATACTTTAATAGGAGAATTATGATACACACTATTTTTTGTTTCAATGATTTATTTATTTACAGTATGTAACTCACTTCTGATGATGACACTTGTGTCTTAACGCGTATAAAGTGTTAATTTTAAATAAATAAATCATTGAAATAAAAAAACCTTGTGTATCATACTTGAATTTAATTCTTCTGTTAAAAAATTAATACATAATATAATCATTCTATTTTATTAATATATTTATTAATTTTTTGAACAATACAAACATGCAGCCCCTAGCTTAGTACAATATAGATCACGTGGCCCGCAATATCATTGACTGAAGTATTGAGAGAGAAGAAAAGACGGAAAATTACTCAAATATTTCGGAGACCTTCTTCAGTGAATTTTACCACGCATGCCTCCTATAAATGGTACAAACACAAATACAGAAATTTTTGTATTTTAATATCACGAATAATTTTCTGGAAATCCTTGTCTACAGCAATTTAGAATAATAACGTTAAAGCATTTTTCATTTCATCATTTTTATTTTCTTTCGTATTCATAGAGAAATAGATAATGTGCAAGACAAATTTATTTAGCATTATTATTGTCGAAGTTTCGGATTTGAAAAGATTTCTTCAGGATAATGCATGGGTAGTTAATAAATTCGAAGTCCCCCTGGCTAGCCCGGAAGCCCGCCGAAAGCGTCTAATAAAGTAACAAAGAGGAAATTTATTTTCTCTGATCACATTTTCTGAATATTGGCTACGTAATAATTAAGGGAATTGATCATTAAAAAAATTTCATTAAGGATTAATTTCTTTCCAAGTCATAAAATGCAAATTTCAAGAGTTGCTTGCTCTTTTATTCTTTTCAGATGTCAATCGTTTTTTGATATCACCTCTTCCGATCAACCCTCCCACCCCCCTTTTTCCCTCAAGGGCTCCATTCTCTCTCGCTACTAATGCAATTATTTGCAGAACATCCATCCCTTTATTTCTCTTTTTTTTGGGGTAGGGAAAGTAAGGTGGTAGTAATACATTCTAAGTTTATGTCTTGCAGACCTTCTCCCCCCCTCCTGAAAAAGAGAGGGTCTCCTGGCCGTAAAACTGGTAACAAGTAGTTGGCTGGACGGCTATCTCAACGATGACGTCACACTAGTTTTACGAGTTCAATCTCTTTTAATGACATCCTGGTTTTGAGGGTTGGGTTCGTAGGGCTGCTGTTTTGTTCTGCAACCCCCAAAAAGAAGCAGAGGGGGGAGAACTAAGTATCCCTCGTTATCAGATTGGGAATCGTTAAATTTTTTTTTATTTCATTAGTAATAAAAAAAATTTTCACGAAAATCTATTGTCAAATTTTAATCTTCCAAACGTGTGTGTGTGTGAGTGTGTGCTATTATCTGAACGGTTTATGATCCTTTCCCCTCCATTGGTTTCGTTTGCCTAAGAGACCAGCTTTCCTGAGTTGATAGATATATCTATCAATTCACAAGTTAATAAGATTCATCATTTACAAAGAGGTTTTCTATGATAAAATTTTATTTTAAATATAAAAATAAAAAAAAGAACATATTACTGTACCTAAAAAGAGGAAAATAAATTTTTGTATAAATGTCATAAATATTGAAAATTATTTTTGTGTTAATTCTAGTATACTTCTGCTATACGTCGACGTTTCGGGGTCGAAAAGTCTTCTTTTCTGAACTTTATATATAAATGCACTCGTAAAATACATCACAAACAATCAAGAATATAACATTAAATAGTGGTACTTGAATGCAGGGTTAGTCAATTAATTTCATGCATGTCTACAAGTGGGAAATTTGTTATTGATCTTACTATGTCGAAATTGAGGGGCAAATTTATTGTCTAACCTTGCATTATCCTGAAGAGGGAGTTTTTTCAAATCTAAATCAGAAACATTGTGTGTTCTAATTGTCTTAGATATTATTTTCAATGCCGCCTCCGATATAAGGAAATAGGAATGAAAAATGAAATGCTCTTTCTATAGGGGGGATGATATATAAAAAAAAAAATAATTTGTTTTTATCGAAAATTTCAATTGAAAGTTGAATTCTTTCTGGAAATCTTTTTGGTATCTAATTTTCCATCATTAAATCGTTATTTTTTCTTGTTATGTTCGCAGAATTAGAGGGATACAGTTAGAAATATATTTCAAGTATTTAATACAAAATATAAACATTGAATGAATATTCATATTTAATTCTCTCCCATTGAATAGGCAAAAATGGATTCTCCTTTGGAAGGCTTTTGCATAGTTCGCAGGCGCTCTCGATCAGTGGCGCCTCAAGTGGCGACCCTACTAACCAACCTCTTGGTTATCCAAGTTTATTCATTGCAAAATTACTAGTCTCTGATATTTTAATTAACATAATAGTAGATTAATATATTTTTTTTCCCAAAACCCTAAATCTACCCTTAAACATAAGATAAAAAAATTTATTGCCAACTTTACAAAACAATTGAACTATATTACAGTAAGATTAAGTTTATGAGAGAGTGGGGGAAGCTAAATCCTCTGATTTACGATATTGATAATTTTATTACTTTTAGTAAGAAGGTAAAAAAAAAAGATTTAATTTTTATTACCAACCTTTAGGATATGTAGGGAATATATGTCACGGGTATAAATTATTGTTCTGAAATTGTGATTTATCTCTGGTTGCCTTAGCCCTTAGGAAATACAACTCCTTGGAAAAAAAACAACATAAAATTCTTTTTTTTTTAACCCTTTTCGTCTACAGAGGTTATTAATTAATTTATTTAAATACATTGTACCGATGTCTATCGGGGAACGTTCCACATTCTGACTGCCCGGGGTCAGAAAACACAAGCTTTCATAGCAATCTTAGTTGTTGTTATGTATCACACTCGTGAATCTGACAAATCATCTTTTTTTTTTTTAATTTAAGGTCTTTTTTCGGCATCTGCGGCCATTTAGACCCCGTCCCTATTTATTTCAATTGATTGGTATCCAATCTCGAGCACTTCAGGCACTTGGGACATACTGCGTAGACCACAGACAATTATATCTTAAAACAAAAAGGTTTTAGGAGTGATTAAAATTTCCCCCCCCTCTTTAGTTCTTCCTTGTATGAACGCCTTCCTTTTTTTATCTCAGTGCCGGATTATACAGGTAGTTGTTTAAGTGTATTTGTTTCTTTGAAAAATTGATTTAATTCAATTTGAAATTGAATAGATGGAGTAGTTTTTGTTGTTGTCCTAAAACCTTTGATGATAGCTATTAAAAAAAAGAAGAATGTGCCTTAAATTCTTTTCTTTTCCCTCCCTAAGGATTTATGTAAATTTTTTTTTCCCTCTCAGTGTTTTATGTTTAATCAGAACCCATTTCTTAAAGCTACTTATTGGTGTGATGAATGTCTGTTTGGTTGGTCCTCCCCCACCATCTTTTATTATTGTCACACTTTATTCGTGGACATAAAAGTAAAGAGAGACGAGACGAGACGAGAGACATTCATTCCTTCACTTTTGATTGCGCCTTTGTGGCTAACATTTTGGCTTTATTTTAAAACTACTCGCAAACATTTGACGGCTTATGTCTATTGCCTCTTTTCTCGGTTAAATTACGACCTACGAATTTAGATGTGAATTTATCTCACATCTTCTATTTTTTTTTACCTGATAACATAAAATTAAATATTAAATTCTTTTGGAAAAAATAATTCTAGGAACCATCTAAACGTTCAACCTACAGTTTACCAAATGATGTTATAGAGATAGTGGGATTATTATTTTTTAATTAATTAATCGTGTGTTAGATTACCCCGTTCAATCCGAGAGGCGTCCGAATGATCCACATAAAGACCATTTTTTTTTTTTTAAGTGTAACTTTTATTTGGTCCCTTCAAATTTTTATCGCTCTTCTATTAGCATGTCGCGTAACAGGCCGTGACGCTACAAGCCATGACGTCACAAGCCGTGACGACAAAAATAGGGAAGTTGAAATTTAATATATATGACGAATTATAAAAAATAATTGTGAGATTTAATTATTCAATTTTTAAACTGATAAAATATAATTTTTAAAATAATTCAAATTTTCAATTACTAAATAAATATTGTTCTCAGTTTTTAACATGCGTCTATTGATTTCCCATTACCATTCCCATTTTCTAATTATTATGTTAAGACCGATTTTAATACCCTTAATTGAATAATTTTCTGAAAATTTTCAGTTTTACGCCTACGATCCGAAAAAAAAGTTTCACTTGTGGTTTCTTAAAACCACGCAATGATTTTTTTTTGGTGAACTAACCCGAGAATCCCATATTTTCTGGGACAACGGCATAGAGATGTGCAAAATTCGATTCGCAGATCCAACTAATAAAAAGATCTCGATCCCCAACCCTATCAAAACATGGATCTAGATCCTGGATCGGATTTTAAATCCTATTTTTTAGATAGATTTTTTTTTGCTTCCATTTGACCTTTTTTTAAGAAACTGTTTCCGACAACAAAATTAAATAATCTTTTTCCAAAGGTAAATCTTGTTTTGATTCCAGTAATTTGGATTTCAAACTAAATCCAAAATCCTGAATTTGATCGGATTTAATGAGCGCCTTCCTTCTCATTTCTTATTTCAAGAGATAAAAAAAATGATTAAAAAAGAAATCATCCCAACCAAATACTAACGCCCCCTAACCTTCATTTTATTATTTAATAAAACTTCTTTACAGGGTTATTTATATTCAATATAGAAAATTCTTTATGAAGATGATGATTCAATTTTCTCTTCTTAGAATTGCTGATCCCTTAATTTATTTATTGGAAAACTTTATAATAACAACAAGAGGGGGAATAATTTAAAATATGTTTTAAGTTTGATTGCTCTTTCTCTATTGGGTGCGAAATATGCTTTCTAGTTCCAATATCCAATTAATGATGCTCTTCTTATTTCTTCTTTAGCGTAAATTATTCATTGGTTCAGATGTCTGAGGAGGAAGGAAATGCTATGCAAATGTCTCCTCATCCTCTTCTTTAATCCACCTTTCTTTCTACGTGAATCTCCCGAATTTTAAGCAGTTAATTAGAAATAAATCTTATTCCCACGATAACGTAATTTTGATTTTTGATCAAGTCCCACTGGTGTTTTTTTTTTCTTAAGAGGATTTGTTACGGTTTGTTACTCTCTGATCAAATTAAATCAGTACCATTACTTGAATATTAACAAGTTTGTATAGCTTAATAGAACAAAATGATAAAATCCTTGTTTGATCTTAAAGAACATCAAATTTGGACATTATTTAGTAGTAAAAAGCAAATTCCTCTAGTTGCTCTAAATCAAAATGAAAGGAACTAGTAACCAGTAAGTAAGTTAAGTACCCTCCCGGACATTTAAAATAAACTTTTGAACAAAATCGGCCAAAAAAGTACTAGTACTTTACTGAAATACTTTTTCACTTTTTTTCGTTTTTTCACAAAATTGGCTTTAACGATTTTGATTAAAATTCATAAATCAACTATTTTTTAGATGCCCTTTAAAAAGTATATCAGTAAAGTTTTTTGTGAAAATTATTTGAAGTACACTTTACATGTTTGAAGTACAATTTACAGATTTCCGATTTTTCGAATTCATTTTCCGGCTCTTCCTTCCATAGAGCTAATATTAAATCTCTATGGGGATTTGCATGTTAATTTCGATTCAAAAGGTTGTCCGGTCCCTTTGGAACTTTTTACACATTTAAAAAATGTTTTTCCAATTCTTATGGAATTTTGTATTTATTTAGGATAATCTATTGGGTATAAATATCCAAATATGAGATTAAAATTTTAAAAAATAACCATAGTTTATATGCACCAGTCACATCAGATTTTTTCTGAAGCTATTAATTTATAGGATGGAAGATGTAGTAGTTATACATCTGTCAACCCAAAAGAGTTTTTTGGAGTAATTCTCAAAATGATAAACTAACAGAGCCGAATGCTTAAAGGGAGTCTAAAGTTTATTTATAACATTTGAACTACAAAACTCTATTTCTTTTTATACTTTGATTTAAATGTGGAAAATAAGAATTATTTGAATATCTAAATCACTCCTAATAATCCCACCAACAAATTTTGGAAACATAGGGGCGAATTCTTTGTGATTCTAATAGATCAATGATGCATTGATTGAAAAGAAGGGCCACCCCTCAAATGGCAATT
The DNA here is from genome assembly GCA_023213315.1 of Euborellia annulipes. Classification (NCBI taxonomy): domain Eukaryota; kingdom Metazoa; phylum Arthropoda; class Insecta; order Dermaptera; family Anisolabididae; genus Euborellia; species Euborellia annulipes. Next base: position 15,175 of record JAKCPI010029786.1, on the reverse strand, counting down.
TGAAGATTATCCCACTACTAAATTAATTCATGTCTCAATCAATCGTTAATCGTTATGTTCACCTCCCACCGGGGAAAAAATACCTACCTTAATCCTGTGGATGTTTATTTCCGGAGAGGGGAAATAAAAATGAAGAGTAGTAGATAAGTGGTGTGAGTTTTATCCATCCACTCGCTCGCCCACACAATTTTTTTTTAGCAAGCTTATTCAATTGATTGACGACGCCGGTCTATTTATGGACCTTAATTGGACATCCAATTTCATTAGCAGAAGAGAGAACTCCTATTGCCCATTTTTTTTGACTTAATCTTTTTAATTGAATAGCAGATTATCATCTAATTTTTAGCGCATTTTCAAGGTCAACGAGTTTTAAACTAATAATTGGTCACCTTTTGGAGGAAATAATTTTTTTTTTGTCAAACTATTTAAACCTATGTCCCAAAATACACTATTTTTCACGTTTCGTTCGACCTCATCTGAGTCTTCTAAAAAATTATTCTCTCCTGCAACGACCTGCGATTACATCTTTTTGCCTAAATGCCTCAATCCATTTTTGTTTTTTTTTCCCTTCTCCTCCTCCTCATCTATATCCACCACAAACAACTATTTAACCTATTTTTTATTTTTTTTATTTCGAGTGAAATAATATTTTCCGAACCATATCTTCTGCATCAATTCCTATATTTTTTAAAAAATATCTTGAGTTGGTTGACTATAGATTCTCAATTGAAAGTGGAATGGAAAATAAGCAGACAAGAGAAAAATGTAATTTTTTTATATTTTTTATCAACGATTATAGAGGTCGTTGCGCTACACACAATTGTCAAACGCCCGAAACGTCATCTAGAAAACGAATTTGATTAAAATTCAAAATCAATTATTTTTTAGATGCTCTTTAAAATGTATATTCTCATTTTGCCATTGAAATCTTTTGAAGCACACTTTACTCTTGTACTTGATAGGAAAGATAGGAGAAATTGTTGCCATTATACCAAAATATAAATATTTTCCCATGTTTATAAATTTTACAGGCCCACGGGGCTTGGAGTAGTCGGTAGCGTGCCTACCCTCTATACCGAACGTCGCGGGTTCGGACCCCAGGTAGTCCGATAATTTTATTTAAAGCATTCGGATACCAAATGGCTTAAATAAAAATGCCTGGACCCCAAATAATAATATATATTCATAACGGTTATCGTCAAAAAGTCTTAAATGGCCTATGTTGCCGAAAAAACTGTGTGAATGTGTGTGTGAGTGTGAGTGTGAATGAGAAAAAAGTGTGAATGTTTAAAAAAAAAAAAAAAAAAAATATTACATCTTGAATTCTAATATATCGGCTGAAAATAAATATATGTCAACACAAAAAAATTTGGTGTGACAAGGACAGTACACAACTTTCTCATGCCGAAGGGCACAGCACACAGCTTTCTCTTACCCTTCGGCAAGAGAAAGTTGTGTACTGTGCGACAGTCACACCAGATTTTTCGTTAAACTCAATAATTAAAAAACTCCCTCTGTTAGAAAAAATGGAAATTATAAAAAAAAAAATTAAATTATTTCAAATGTCAAATTTTGTTTTCAGCTTTATATATTAAAATACATTCCCTCGCATGAACTCTATCTATATTTAAATTTATTTATATATTTATCAAATTGATAGACAAAAGTCTCGGACATAAAATTAAATTTTCTTGTTTGATTTTATTTTTCCCCTGTCATTTAGTTTTCTCCCCTGTCATTGTAGATTCCTGGTGCATTCTGGTTCTAGAAAGAGGGACGTCTCGTCCCTAAGAAAACACACTGGACCGCAGCGGAACGTTTGCTAGCGGAAAATTCTAAAACAGAAAGAGAGAGAGAGAGATTGAGACTTTTTAATTCACAACAAGTAGACTGGGAAATTTATACAAAACTCATTTGCCTAACCGATTTGAATTCGTGAGGTCGTGAACGGAATTTTTTTGAATAAGAAAAAAAGAAAATCTTTTTTTTTTGTTGACAATTTTTTTAACTGACCGTCTTTTTATTGTACTGGGAGAGTTTTTCAATTTGGAGTTTTTTATAGGGGGCTTGCTGGTGTAGTGGGCTAGGGTGTTGGCTTCTACAAAGAAGATGCCACTTCAAACCCTGGGCGTGCAAGATTTTTCATTAAATAAATATATAGGGTAAAAGAAAGTAAAATATTTATTTAATGTAGGCCTAAAGAACCCAGCAGGAACTGGATTGGAATATTGGATCTCACCACAATAGGCTCCAGGTAACTCTACGAGAAGAGGGAGTTACTGTGACATCCCGTCCTGTGGAAGGGACGTAAAGAAGGTATTATTTTTTTCAACTGGTTGCGTAGCTCCTCCCACCCTAGTGCCAGCCCTAGTCTTATACCTGGAAAGCTGGCTCTCAGAGCACAAAGGACGCTCTAAAATTTCCAACCCAACTTTGAGATTTGTGTTCTCATATTGAAGAAATTTAATTAATTTTCCAAAATATTTATGAGATTTAAATTATTAATCTTCACGTTTTGAGATCCCCTGAATCCAAAAAAGTGGTTTTCGCGACATGGGCCCTATTTTATAAAGACTGACAATGCGACACTGCGACAATTGTCAAAAATTGACATAATTTGTCAACAAGACATGTGAGTGTTTTTTTTTTGGTGAGGCCAAACATCCCATGGCCCCCGGGAATCGAACCCAGGATCTCCGCCTTTCCGGGGCATAGGCGTGCTATCCATTGCACCAGGCCACCGGACCCTCGAACTGCACCAATAAAACATTTGGATACCAAATGGCTTAAATAAGAATGCCTGGACCCCTAATATGTATATTAATCTCTATAACGGATATCGTAAAAGTCTTAAATGGCCTAAGTTGCCGAAAAGACTGTGTGTATGTGTGTGTGAATTTGAGTGTGAATGAGAAAAAAGTATGAGTGTTTAAAAAAAAAAAAATGATTTTTTAACAAATTTATGACAAATTAGGATACAAATATTATATATCATTTTACTCGGGAGAAAGTCTAGTTTCTGAATATATAAAAAAATTATAGGTTATGTAAGAAAAAAATATTGGCCCTTCCTCTAGAGTGCTCCCTAATGGTCCGATGTTTACCAAAAGCTTTTCAGTTCTTGGCCTTTACCTCTAGTTTATGTGTGCAAAATTTCAAAACAATTGGATGAATAGTTTTTGAGTTTTCTTTGACGAAAAAAATTACCACAGACATACACACACACACAGACATAATTCCAAAAACTTCTTAAATGGATTCAGGGGACCTCAAAACGCATTTTGGCAGCTTCAGAAAAATTTCGATTTTTTTTACGATTACATTAACTTTACCTGCCCAACCTATGGTTGGTGGGCAAAGTTAATACATATATCGGCGGCGCGGCTAGTAAATAATAATAATAATAATAATAATAATTTTTATTTGCTTATAAACTTTTCGTTTGTTACAACTTATGTACTTGGACTTCCTTTTTAAAAGCCGCCTATCCAGCAAAAGAAAAATTACAAATCACCTTTTATGGATTCGAACACCCCTTTCTCGATTTGCCTGTCACTTTAAACGAGTTACAGAAATCAATTCGCAGACTTAAAAACTCAAAAACTCCAGGACCAGATATTATTCCAAATGAAATATACAAAAACTTATCACCAGAATGGGAACATTATCTGCTCAACTTATTTAATAATATTTTAGAACGAGAAACTATTCCGGAAAAATGGTCCGAAGTTGAATTGAGGCTAATATTCAAAAAGGGAAAAAGAGATGATCCTGCCAATTATCGTGGTATTGCCTTGATAAACACAATCACAAAATTATTTACATCAATTATAGGAAGAAGAATAAATGAATGGGCGGAAGCATTAAATATCATTCCCGAAGAGCAAGCAGGATTTAGAGAAGATAGAGGATGTATCGAACAAATTTTTAATTTAAGTTCCACTATAAACATCAACACACGACTTGCCAAAAGAAATGTTATGTGTATTTTTGTCGATTTTAAAAGAGCATTTGATTCAATAAACCATAACAAACTATGGCAAAAACTAAATAACTTAGGCGTAAGCCCAAAACTAATAAGAATAATAAGAAACATATATGAAGATGCACATCTCAGAGCTAGAGTTAATGGCCAAACAACAGAATATATAAAAATATCCCAAGGAGTTCTACAAGGAGACACTCTGAGCCCGCTACTATTCTCTTTATTCTTGAGTGACATGATATCCTATTTTACTGAAAAGGGTGCAAAAGGTCTACCATTAAACCGAGAGAGAGACTTACTGATGTTAATGTTCGCAGATGACATAGTAATCATTTGTGAATCCTACATTGACGCGTACAGAAAATTAAACATCCTTAAAAGCTATGTCGAAGAGAACGATTTAGAACTAAATCCCTCCAAAACAAAAATTGTGAATTTTTCAAGAGGACGAGCGAAGAAATTTGAACCTCTTAAATGGCAAAACCAAAACATAGATTACTGCTCAAGCTTCAAATATTTGGGGGTTGTCTTTTCGTCGTCTGGAAAATTCAGACAAGCTGCAGATAACTCAATCTCCAAAGCAAATATGGCTCTAAGCAGAACGCTCGAAGTGTTGACGAGGGCAAAAAGTGGAAACTGGCAAGCAGCTCAAAAACTCTTTGATGCAACAGTAGCGGCCACCCTTTTATATTCATCTGAGATATGGGCCTTAAGATACTTGGAGAACCTTGAAAAAATAAACGTGGGATTTTTCAAACGATATTTTGGATGGCAGAGAAATACCCCCAACCATTTCGTAAGGACCGAGACATCCAGAAACCACATAAGTGTGGACGTCATAAAGAGATCACTAAACTGGTGGTACAAGCTAATGAATATGCCAACAAACAGAATCTCAAAAATATGTTTCCAAAGACTAATTGAATTAGACAGTCTTGAAAATAACAAAACGGAATGGAACTGGGCCTCTCAAATAAGAGAAATACTGAGAACAGTTGGTAGGGAACATTTGTTCTACGGTACAAACCCCGAAAACTTCAGAAGGCATATACCGGAAATTATTCAAAGCTGGAGAGCTCTCCAAAAAGAAAAAGACTTTGAAAGGATCAAATTGTCCAAGTTTAATCCCACATATAAAAATCTAATCGCTTCTGAAGATGCCGAGTCATATCTCAATTTCACCTGTGATCTGGAAAAATTCCGAGTGGTGAGCCAGATACGAGTGTCTGCCAAGGACATACTCGTGGTCTGGTCGAGAGGCGTCAAATACTCGATAGAAACGAACGAGATCTGTAAAGTTTGCACCCAAGATAGGGAGGAAAATCTCCAACATCTTCTCCTGGAATGCCCAGTCTACAACGAAATAAGAATTATTCTCGATCCCTACACTATCCCCAGAGATCCCAAGCAGGCAGTGATGGAGCTTCTGAGGATAGAGGGCAGACAACAACTGATCCAGCTACATAAATATCTAGAGAAAATGTTCAAGCTTAGGGCTCTTTTGCTAAAAGATTATTTGTAAAACATATATTAAAAAATACTATACTATTGTACTAATGTATCTTAGGAAACTCACTCCTATTTGTAACAAACGAAAAGTTTATAGGCTAGTAAATATATAGATTATGTACAATATATTTTTCACTAATTCACAGGAACTTCCCTTTGGTATTTTGAAATGAAATTTCGCACCCTTTTAGAGGACGTAATGGAAAGTCCAAGAAAAATACTCCAATCCCCAAATCTATATATAAAAAAATCAAAAGGCTAAAAGAAAGTCAGTCGAGCAAATCTAAATAAATACCAATAAAAAAAGGCAGCACACGTGTTTAGACTTGCCAAAAAAAAATCTTGCAAATATTTCACGTCTTCCTTGACGTTTGTTTGTCTGGACATTTTTTTAGAGTTGAATATTTGAAAAGCCAAATGGTCATCATCGCATAATCACATCATACTCTCTCGCATACAGACAAAATAAGATCGAACATTTCATCACAATCTGTCGCGCATTAATCAAGATTGTTTTAAATAAGCAAACCACATAGTGCGAAACAACAACCCTCATTTTTTTCGGGACATATATAATTTTCAAACCCCCTTCGAAACCAACGGTGGTAGTCTATAATACTAGCCAAATTAGCTTGCCCATATACTTGCATTGTAAGACGTCACGTCAAAAGTACTGGTATTTTACTAAGGTACTTTTTTTTAGATTTTTTCCATTTTCTCAAAATTCGCTCCAATGATTAAAATTCATAAATCAACTATTTTATGGATGCTCTCTTAAAAAGTATATCAGTAAAATCTTTCGTGAAAATTGTTTGAAATACACTTAAGGTGCGCGTCTCGGGGTGCTAATTTTGGGAGATTCCAGCGGCCACAATTTTGAAGCTATCGACCTCAATTTTTTTTTTTTTTAAATTAAAGCTATTTAAAAAATCTACAACGTATAGAACCCCTTTTTTTTGATTTTCGAAAAAATAAATTTTTTTTTTAGATTAAACGCTTTAAATAAAAGATATTTTTTAAAAATTCGCTCTATATCTTATAGAAAATTAAATTAGTAATCATTGTGTTAAAAAATGATTAATTTTTTCCCCTTAATTAATTAGCAGGATTCTTTCAAATGAAATGGAATAACTCCCTTGTTTTCCTATGGGAAAAATTAACGCCATCTCTTGCCTCCTAGAGTAACTCGGTATTGAATCGTATTCTAACGGCTTTTCGACTCGCGCGCCTTAACTGTTGTAGCCTATTTCAGATTTATTAAATTCATTTTTCGGCTCTACCTTCCATAGAGCCAATGTTTAATCCCTATGGTGATTTGCATGTTAATTTTGATTCAAAAGTGGGATCCCCTTTGGAGCTTTTTACAACTCCCCCCCCCTCCGAGAAACTCCTCTAGATCCGCTCTTGCCCGCAGCAGACCCTTGGCTTTCCTCTTTTTTTTTGTTGCTTTTTTTACTTTCTCTTACCTATGTATATATGTAATATATATATATATAGAGAGAAAGTTTTGGATTCATGTCAAAAATTCGATGTCGAGATTTTGATGGATATACACGTTTTGAGGTCCCCTAAATCCAAAAAAGTGGTTTTTGCGACATGGTCTGTCTGTGGGTGTGTGGGTGGGTGTGTGTGTGGGTGTGTCTGTGTTCAATTTTAAGCATGAAGGAATTGAGCTAGGAGGTTGAAATTTTATATTTAAGTTAAACACCCCCCCGGGACCGGAAAAATAAGCTTTTAATCAAAATCGGCCAAAGAGTACTAGTACTTTGCTGATGTACTTTTTCAGTTTTTTTCGATTTTCTCAAAATTTGCTCCAACGATTTTTTTTTAAATTCAAAAATCAATTATTTTTTAGATGCTCTTTAAAATGTATATTCTTATTTTGTGATTGAAATCTTCTGAAGACCACTTTACTCTTGTATTTCATAGGGAAGATAGGAGAAATGGTTGCCATGGTAACAAAATATAAATAAATAAAGAATTATATATATCATGTGTTGGTCCATGAGGTAATTATGAAAAACATATAACCAAGTATTTATTAATTTAAATCTATCATAATTTAAATAAGCGAGTGCGTACTGTGGTCCAGTAGTAGGGCATGTTGAGCGTAAATCGACAGATCCGTGGTGCGACTCCCGGCGGTACCTACATTTTTCGCTTATTTAAATTAATAAATACTTGGTTATATGTTTTTCAAAATATAAATATTTTCCCATACTTATAAATTTTACATCTTGATCCATTTCATTCTAGACTTTGCAGCTAATTAATTAAAGGCAAAATTTAATTTAATTAATTATTCTTTAACACAATGATTACTAATTTAATTATCTACAACTTATAGAGTTCCTTTTTTTAAATATCTTTTATTTAATGCGATTAATCTAAAAAAAATTTTTTTTTTTTTGAAAATCAAAAAAAGGGCTTCTATAAGTTGTAGATATTTTAAATAGCTTTAATTTAAAAAAAATTTGAGGTTGATAGCTTCAAAATTGTGGCCGCTGGAAAGTCCCAAAATTAGCACCCCGAGACGCGCACCTTAATCAAAATCGACCAAAGAGTACTAGTACTTTATTGATGTACTTTTTCAGTTTTTTTTCGATTTTCTCAAAATTTGCTTCAACGATTTTTTTTTAAATTCCAAAATCAATTATTTTTTAGATGCTCTTTAAAATGTATATTCTCATTTTGCAATTGAAATCTTCTGAAGACCACTTTACTCCTGTATTTCACAGAAAAGATAGGAGAAATGGTTGCCATGGTAACAAAATATAAATATTTTCCCATACTTTTACATCTGAATTCAAATGTTCCGTACTGTCGGGAACTAAATATGTCGACACAAAAAATCTGGTGTGACAAGCACAGAACACAACTTTCGATTACCGAACGTAAGGAAAGTTGTGTGCTGTGCGCCAGTCACACCAGATTTTACATCTTTTTTTTACTTTCTCTTACCTCTATATAAATGTTAATATATATAGAGAGAGAAAGTATTGGATTCATGTCAAAAATTCGATGACGAGATTTTAATGGATATACACGTTTTGAGGTCCTGAATCCAAAAAAGTGGTTTTCGCGACATGGTCTGTCTGTCTGTGTGTGTTCAATTTAAAGCATGAAGGAATTGAGCTATGAGGCTGAAATTTTATATTTAAGTTAAACATCCCCCGGGGCCGAAAAAATAAGCTTTTGATCAAAATCGGCCAAAGAGTACTAGTACTTTACTGATGTACTTTTTCAGTTTTTTTTTTCGATTTTCTCAAAATTCGCTCTAACGATTTTGATTAAAATTCAAAAATCAATTATCTTTTAGATGCTCTTTCAAATGTTTATTCTCGTTTTGCCCTCAAAATTGTTTGAAGCACACTTTAGTTTTGTACTTCATAGAAAAGATAGGAGAAATGGTTGCCATGGTAACAAAATATAAATATTTTCCCATGTTTATAAATTTGGCATCTTAAATTCTAATATATTGTAGGGAACTAAATACATGTCGACACAAAAAATCTGGTGTGACAAGCACAGTACACAACTTTCGATTACCGAAGGTAAGAGAAAGTTGTGTGCTGTGCGCCAGTCACACCAGATTTTTTTATTTATTTACGCGATAGCCATTAGGCCATTTTCCACTTTTTCTTTGTATATTTTTTGTAAATTAATTAAAAAAAAGCAGCCCTCGGGGCTTGGTGTAGAGGTTAGCGTGCTAACTTCGTATACCAAACGTCGCGGGTTCGGACCCCAGGCAGTCCGATGATTTTATTTAAGCCATTTGGATACCAAATGGCTTAAATAAGAATGCCTGGACCCCAAATAAATATATATTATTAAATAACGGTTATCGTAAAAGTCTTAAATGGCCTAAGTTGCCGAAAATACTGTGAATGTGAGTGTGAATGAGAAAAAGTGTGTTATTATTAGGAGAATTTTTAATTATAGACCACATTTTTCTATTAAATATTTATTAAAAATTTATAAATACTGTACAACCTTTCAACTGCTTATTCTGCAGCCGTTATCAAGCACTGTGCACTTGCTCCGACCCAAGTGAACTAACTGTCATGTCCGTTGCTTGCCTCTTTATATACAGCGACGTCAGCGCCATCTGTAGGCATTCCTGTGAAATTAGATTCAAAGTTTTCCCGCCATTTTTACTCATTTCCATGAAGTCAGTCACATTTTTCAAAGCAAGTGTTTACATAAAAAGCATGATGTTACAATAAGTTTTCTTAGTTTGATTTTTACATTGATGTTAAAAAATATATTATTGTTAAATCATTCCAAAATTACATATATATGTCGTGTTCTATGTAGTACAAGAGTAAAGTGGTCTTCAGAAGATTTCAATCGCAAAATGAGAATATACATTTTATAGAGAATCTAAAAAATAATTGATTTTTGAATTTAAAAAAAAATCGTTCGAGCAAATTTAGAGATAATCGAAAAAAACTGAAAAAGGGCATCAGTAAAGTACTAGTACTCTTTGGTCGATTTTGTTCAAAAGCTTCGTGTCACGTCCCATGGCGGTGCCTAACATATAACATATATATAGAGGTAAGAGAAAGTAAAAAAAGTGTGTTTAAAAAAAAAAAAAATAAAAAATAAATAAAAAATAAAAAATCTGGTGTGATGCGCACAGCACACAACTTTCTCTTACCTTCGGTAATCGAAAGTTGTGTACTGTGCTTGTCACACCAGATTTTTGTGTCGACATGTATTTAGTTTCCGGCAGTAGGGTACAAATGAATTCAAGATGTAAAATTTATAAGTATGGGAAAATATTTATATTTTGTTACCATGAACCATTTCTCCTATCTTCCCTATGAAATACAAGTGTAAAGTGGTCTTCAGAAGATTTCAATCCAAAATGAGAATATACATTTTAAAGAGCATCTAAAAAATAATTGATTTTTGAATTTTAAAAAAATCTTGGAGCAAATTTTGAGAAAATCGAAAAAACTGAAAAGTACATCAGTAAAGTACTAGTAATCTTTGGCCGATTTTGATTAAAAGCTTATTTTTCCGGTCCCGGTGTTTAATAAAAAAATTTCAACCTCACCAATTCCTTCACTTAAAAAACACACCCACCCCCCACCCACCCACCCACACACCCACCCACCCCACACCCACCCACCCACAACACCCCACCACAACCCCACAACCCCCACCCCCCCCCCCAAAACAAAAAGAAGAGAAAAAAAGGAATTTACAAATAGTATAGAAGAAAATACACAATATAAAATTACATGGAAATATTAATGTAGAGAGATTATAAACAACATACGAGAAAATATAAGTTATAACAATAACTATGAATATATATATTTTAAGAACTGAACTAATAAATTTTCTCAATAAAAAGTGAATTAATTAATATATCCTCCTTTTAACTATTTACGGAATGAAATAATTCTTTTATTCTAAGTATATATAAGACAATTTCAAATTAACGAAAACGAGTTCTCAATAATTAGCAGAGACAGAAGAAGAACTAAGAGAGAATCATGGGGCATGTTGTTAGTTAATCTAACGTAATTTGTAAGCGAAAAAGAGAAGAAAAAGAGGCTGGTTTGTATTCACACTGTTTTTTTGTGGGTTAAGTTTAATTGAGTTTTAAAAAAATCAATGAATTTGGAAAAGGAAGAGAAATCCCGAAATGAAATAATTAAATCAGTTAATTGTCAGGTGGAGAAGAAAGAGAAGCGAATAGGAAGTCCCGCTGCGTTTTATAATTGCTCAAGGGACCTGCGACGTATTCCGTGTTTTTTTTTTTAAACAACCAAATAAATTATTTTTCTTCTCTTTTTTCTATCCTCCACACCTCCATTCCCTCAGCCACCATCCCTTTCAACTTTGAAATTGGTATGGGCAACTTAAGACGCAAGAAAGAGAAAAGAAAAGACCTTTGGGGAAATAAGAAAAAATCTATGCGAATTAAAATATTATAATTATTTTGAATTGTAATTTGCATTTTTTTCTTGTTAGCACTTTGGTATTAACAGACAACTAAGTTGTTGCACTTTTCACTTCTTTGTAAAACAAAATTTTAACTTTAGTATGTTATAGTGTAGTAAATTTACAAATGTTTCTTGTAAATAATAACTAACATTCATTTATATATTAGATATACAAATCCTATGCATTCAAATAATGTTTACAACAAAAAAACAGTGTAGTTTTTACAAAAAATTGTATTTTTGCAATTTAAGAAAATGACACGCCACGATTGAAATAACAGAGCTATTGTGTAGCCCATAAGCGTCCAAAAATCAAATTTAATTCTGAATCTGACCCACTAATTAAATCTGAAATTAGATATTTAATTAACAGAGCTGATTGCGATTTCTCGAATTTTGAGGGGGGTTTTAGGGGGGACCGCATGTTTCGAAATAATTATCACCATTGGACTCACGGTTGGTCATAGAGTCCAAATCCGTCGAGTTCACGTTTTTGATGAAATTTTTTTTATTGCGAAGCAGATAAATGATAAAACTGTTTCTTGAATATCTTCGCAACGGAATGACCTAGCGCGATGATTATGGGCGCAAACTTTAGAGGAGATTCTGCTCTTTCTGATAGCCCATCCAGCTTTCCAAATAACCTGCAATTGAGGGAGAAAATGCCACGTCACGATTGAAATAACAGAGCTATTGTGTGCCCATAAGCGTCCAAAAATCAAATTTAATTCTGAATCTGACCCACTAATTAAATCTGAAATTAGATATTTAATTAACAGAGCTGATTGCGTGTTTTGGCCAAAATACACTTTCTCATTTTCCACACCGATTGACGCGCCATCATTTCATTTGTTCGCGTTTGTCGCATCCCTTTTCTTTGTCTTTGCCGCGAATAAGGAAGCCATTCTCTTTCTCCTTTGACTTCCGGCGAATCGTCTCGCATCTCCAATTTGGGAGAATCATTTCTTTATTTTTTTGAATGTTCTTCATCTGGATTTGGTCCAGCACGAAAGAATATTAGTATCTAATGAGATACAATTTATTTTAATAAAAGAAAACCCTAAAGAGGGTAAGTTTGTTTTATTTATATTTGCACAATTCATTGTGAATTAAATTAATTATTTTCCCCTTTTTCCAGGTTTTTTTTTTTTGGGTATTCAATTTTCTTTAAATCCACTTTTTAGTCCGGTTTCAATACCGTTCGGATACGCCTGTTTCCCTCCACTCGTTGGGAAACCGATATTTGAATCTCCAGAGTTGGGAAATTTTCATGTTTCCAAAATATTGGGAAACGTCTTTCTTCGCTTTTATCTACTTTTTGGTCCTGCTTTCCAACGGAATCCATTGGAGCTTTCGGAAACCAGCATTGAATCGCCGACTGTGATCCACTACGGCCTCAAGCTAAGTTCCTCCCCAAAAAGAGATAACTTTCCCTATTTTCATTCCTGACACTATTATAAATATTCTACTCTAATTCCTTTAACTTAAATTCAGTGCTCTGCAGTTGATTCTTTCTCATACCGATAATCTGTACTGTATCAACCATTTAATATATATACATTCAACCTGTATATTTTTATTTGAAAAACTGGTGACCCCACATTTATTAATACTATTAAATTAAAATATTCAATCAAATATTCCTGCCTTCTGATTTCTTTTCCCTTGGGGTGTATTTGGCTCATCCATACCCCCCTAATTTTTTGGTGCCGTCCCGACGTGATTATAATTTAAAATAAGCTTTTAACACGACGTGGATTTTATTTGGTTGAATTTAATTTTTTATGTTTGTGTCTCCGTGCCACTGATTGACACATATAATATATTTTAATATTTTTTTTTGCAATGTACTAATTTTGTTGTCAAAGTATCTTATTTTTTAATTTTAAGATTCCTCCTTTCGCTGTCAAAAGCTATTTTTAGTGGAAATTGAAATTCCCTAAATTTAGTTATTTTTGAGGAATGTTGGCATAATACGCCAGCCAATTTTGAATATTTAAATGTCAGAGTTGACTCTGATACGAGCTCGATCTCTTCTGGGTGCCCAAGATGTTAAACCGATTATAAATCAAGCGACATCTCCCCAAAATTCTTATTTTCACTCACTTCCCCAAACTTTTAATTCCTAAGTTTTCTGGTTTATTCCAAGAATGGAGATCATTTTGGGATGCTTTTCATTCATTAGTGGACGCAAACCCCTCTTTTTACAAATGCAAATAAGTTAAATTATTTAAGAAGCTTCCTTGTGAGAAGGAGCCTTTCGCTTTAGTAAGTTCTTATACAATAACAAATGAAAATTATCAAGTTGTTATTGACATTTTGAAAGAGAGGTATGACCGTCCACGAGAGCGAAATGTTTGCTCTCTGTGATCAATTACTTGATCTTGAACCTCTAAATTGTTCAGATGCTAAATCGATTTCATCTTTTGTTATTCAGGTAACGTCAATTATTAAACAATTGGAGAATGCTGGATTTAACTGCAAGGAGAGTAATGCGCTTATTGTTCGTTGCCTAATGAGAACCGTCACGGACGAAATACGCGAGAGATGGCTCAGCCTCCAGCCAAGCAGAGATGTACCATCTTACAACTCACTGCTTGAATTCTTGAAGCTAAGTCATATGCTATGACTTCCGGTAAAGTTATCTCTGAATCTAAATCCTCCTCCAAAACTCCCTCCCACAACGAAGTCTCCCAAAGCCCCAAATCTTCGTTGCGTCTTCCACATTCGGAAAGAGGAGACCAATAATTGCGTTGTTTGCCAAAAGGTCATAAAATCGCCTCGTGCAATCAATTTCTTGGCATGTCGATACCTGATCGTTACGAAGTTTTGAAGAAACATAAAGTTTGTTTCAATTGTTTGTCTACTAGACATATGCGTTCGCAATGTCAGGCGAAGCCGTGTTCTTGCGGTCAGAGCCACCATAGTCTGTTACATAAAGATTTGGTTAAAAAAGAGAAGGAAAAAGCCGCTTCCCTAGTAGAGGTTAGCTCAGCATCAAAGGTGATGCCATCCTCCTCGCAGCTACGGTTGGTCAGGTAAAATCATTTGATAAACCCGTCAACGTAATTGCCACAACCATTCATAATTCAGAACCAAGTTCTAATCATTCAAAAAATTTCCGTACTAGGTACTGCTTTTTGTTATTTTAAAGCTGCAAATGGAACTCTCATTTCAGCAAGGGTTTTGTGTGATCAGGGATCTGAGATCTCTGTAATTTCTCGAGCATTGGCTAATAAATTAGGGCTCCCCTCGAGATAAGGTAAACCTTAATTTGACAGGTTTATCCGATGTGCCGGTTGCGCACATTGATGGAAGAGTTTATACTTCCATACACTCCCCAGTAAAATGGAGAGTAGTTCACCATTCTGATTTTTTTGTTGCGCAGAACCTTGAACTTTCTTTACCGTCCGTCACCCTGCCCACGGAATGTGTTCAGGTGTTTAAGAGTGTGCTGGCGGATCCGTCATTTGCCACTCCAGGCACGATTGATGGAATTTTAGGGGTCCCCTTTGCGCGAAATTGTTTCTCGGACAAAAGATGTGCTCGGGCCGACCTTGCCCGCGGCGTTTGCTTCGTCCTTAGGTTTTATTTTGTTAGGAGAAGTTCGTGTGAATAAAAGCGCTCCCGAACGTGTAGTATCCTGCTGCTTGCGTTCCTCGAGTTTGAACTCATGTTCTTCAGATTATTTTTGGAATGTCGAAAAACTGGTCAATCCGGT
>JAKCPI010029785.1:0-22138 GCA_023213315.1 Euborellia annulipes | reverse complement strand
GACATACAAAGAACTGAAGGCCAGCTCGGACAGCTCGTGGTCGCCATCCACATACTCACAAGATGCGGGACCCTGAGCGAATGTAAGAATTTATAAGTATGTATGGGCGTACCCAACGAGGAGCAGGGGGCAGCTGCCCCCTACCCTAGAAGCAACAAAAAAAAAATTAAATGTTTATAAAGTGATGAAACGAAACAAAATTGGTGGTTGGCGACGGGGAATGATTCTTTTTTTGTTAGGACCTCGAGGGTTTTTAGGCCTTTTAATTCGAAGGCTTTACCCCTCTATATAAAAAATAGCTATGTCACAATCTGGACGACCATGATCTGCCCCCCCTCTGGACGACCATGATCTGACCATGCCTCCCCCCTAGATTTGATCCTGGGTACGCCCATGTAAGTATGGGAACATATTTATATTTTGTTACCATGAAAACTATTTCTCCAATCTTTCTATGAAATATAAGAGTAAAGTGGTCTTCAGAAGATTTCAAATAGCAAAAAGAGAATATACATTTCAAAGAGCATCTAAAAAATAATTGATTTTTGAATTTTAATCAAAATCGTTGGATTGAATTTTGAGAAAATCGAAAAAAAACTGAAAAAGTGCATCAGTAAAGTACTCTTTGTTCGATTTTGCTCAAAAGCTTCGTGTCACGCCCCATGGGGGTGCCTAACTTAAATATAAAATTTCAACCTCTTCCTCATCGAACACAGACACACAAACAGAAAACCACTTTTTTTGGATTCAGGGAAACTCAAAACGTGTATATCCATCAAAATCTCGACATCGAATTTTGCTGTCACGTTCTGTTTTACGAACTTCCCTTTGGAATTTCGAAAGAAATTTTGGAGTCTTAAGACGGCTACAAACGTAACTGCACACTTGACAAGCATGCATCTTTTGGTGTAAGAAAACTGTAGCGTATGTGGGGAAATTTTAATTGTGTAAGCCGCTTGATGACCGATTGAATTTTAATCAAGCACTAGCATATTTGCGCAAGAAAAATTCTCCGCCATTTTATAGACGTCTTGACATTTGATATTTATTTGATATAGATTAATTTATTAAAAATATTTATTGTATCTCTGTTTAAAGCAAGTAGTTATTTCTTGTTATCTTCGAATAAATAACCTTCCGAGTTTGACGTTTTTAGGTTAATTTTCGGCATAAGCTGTTGCTTGCACAAGCATGCTTGTACCGAAGGGAATTTGTTCAAAAGATTACACAAGCATGCTTGTCAAGTGTGCTACGTTTGTATCCGCCTTAAGACTACAAAATTTCATTTCGAAATTCCAAAGGGAAGTTCTTAAAACAGAACGTGACAGCGAACACTCCGCAATTATTATTTTAAAAATAATATATAACATTTTTTGTATCCCCTCCCCCTCAAATAACGTTCCTGAAGAGAGAGAAGTGCTGTTTAAAAATCTCTCTCCATCTAACTGATATAAAGACATATCTATGTGAAGATTTTTCATCTTCGTACGCCAAAAAAAAAGAATATTTTTCCAATCTCCATAATGTATCCACACGCTTTCTAGCTTAAATTAAATAAGTGATGGATATTTTCTATCTCTACTACGCCTGTGAGTTCTATATGTTTATCATTTTTCTTAACAAATTCATTTTTCATAAAACTCGAGGCGCTGTTGATAAATAATTAATGAAGATGTTTGTTTTTTTTCTTAACATCAATAAATTAACATTTTTTTCTCTTTTTTTCAGATTACCAAATGGCCACATCAATTTCGAAAAGTTTTGGCAATTAGCAAAACAAGTTACTGAATTTATAACATGGAAACAGGTCACGTGTCCATTTGAGAAGAATCCTAAAGTGATACACTTTATACAAGCTTCACCTGTACTTACAGAAAACGGTGAGTCGAACACTTTAATTAAATAGCAAAATCTGATATTTGTTTTTGTTCAATCATGGGAAAAATTTCTCATTGAGGGAAGGATTCGAAGGAGTCTATAGTCCATATAGTAAAAATAATTTTCAAATTTTTATTATTATTTTTTTTTTTTTCACAAAAAACACTCACACTTTTTTCTCATTCACACTCACACACACATTCACACAATCTTTTCGGCAACTTAGGCCATTTAAGACTTTTACAATATCCGTTATAGGGATTAATATACATATATGGGGTCCAGGCATTCTTATTTAAGCCATTTAGTATCCAATTGGCTTAAATAAAATCATCGGACTGCCTGGGGTCCGAACCCGCGACGTTTGGTATACGAGGTTAGCACGCTAACCTCTATACCAAGCCCCGAGGGCTTTATTATTTAATTATATGCAAAAATCCAGGGCGGTACACTTTGTTTATTTATTTTTCTTTTTTATACACTTTTTTTTAGCCCCCGAAGATGATACTTTCGTACCTAAATCGATCGACAAGCATGAAAGGATCCAGAGGAGATTTTCAAGGGGGGGGGATAATCTAAGGTGACTGGTCCCACAGCACACAATTTTTTCTTACTTTCGGTATTTTAAAGTTGCATTCGATACTTGTTTACCAGAATATATTCACAAATCAAAGTTTTAAATATTAATTTTTAAAATTTTATATTAAAAATAAAACAATTCCCAAAAAATTATTTTTCTCAAATCTTGGGGGGGGGGGTAATTATCTTCACATTTAATTCGTTATTTTATTATTTTTTAAAGTTGTCACAATATGAAAAGATAACGAAACAATTGAGAACTTTATCAAGAAAAATCTTTCTATACTCAACTTTTATACTTGAGCTAAGTACTCATTTCGTAGACGCCTCAGGAATTCTGAATTTAAAATCAGGGAAAGAGTACTAGTACCCTACTTTTTTCCGATATTCTTTTTTCCTTTTTTGTTTAGAAATTAATTAGAAATCTTAAAAAAAAAAAAATTAGTGTTTCTTAAGAAAAATTTTAAATTTGCATATTTTTACTGAATTTCGTTTTAAGAATATTTATTTTTTATTCGCGGGTTCGTATCCCAGACAGTCCGATGATTTTATTTAAGCCATTTGGATACCGAATGGCTTAAATAAGAATCCCTGGAACCCCAATAGTAACGAGTTCCGCTTTTTATATTAAATTTATTACAAATACTAAGCGGGAAAGTAAAAAACTTTTTAACGCTACCCTAAACATTATCGCCAGTGGCGTAACGTACGCCCCCGCAGACCCCGCAATGCGGGGGGCCCACGGTGGCCGGGCCGGGCTAAAAAACTGTATCTCCTCAGGGCTCCTGTAAAAACGGAAAAATTTAATGAAAATTTGTCTTTGAAAGAGCCCAGGGCCCTCAGGGCTCCGGTAAAAACAGAAAAATTTAGATAAAAAAAAAATTAATGAAAATTTGTCTTTGAATAGGGCCCGGGCCCTCAGCGTTCAGGGGTATACTGTATTTAAAAAATATTTTTTGTAAGGTCTAATAATGGGGCCCGAAATAGAGGTTTGCGGGGAGGCCCAGCTAAAAAACGTTACGCTACTGATTATCGCGTAACCTTACTTTTTAATTCCGAATTTTTTATTTAATCCGAATTTTTTATATATTTACACTTAAACCGCCAACAGGTTGCCGAATAAAAATCTTTTTATTACAAACATTCCGGTCCAGAAGTCAAATTTAAATATCTCTAATATATTTTCTTCTTTGATTTTAAAATGACATTTTTTTTCTCTTTTCATTTTGATTCAAAGATTTTTTTTTTTTTTTGTTTAGAAAGTTTTCACTCATTAAAACAATTCGAATTTGAATCAAATGTTTTAATGTTTGCTCTTTGTTTAAGCTAACTGTAACCATTTATTAAAATAAATCTTTCTTTCCTTTGCAGCTTTAGCTTTAGCGTCGTTTGAATGCGAGCCGCCCGAAAATAATCATGAGAAAGAGCGCTATAAAGCATTGAAGTAAGTATTTATTTATTTGATACTAATTAAAGAGTCAGATTCAATAAAATTATTGCAGTTACATATCTTTTTTCTAAAACAGAAAAACAACTCAATATTAAAAGATTAAATGAAGGAAAGAAAAAGTAAAAGTAATAAAAAATAAATTAGAAGAAAAGGAAACAACTAAAAGTTTTAATCTCATTGAATAACAACTAAGTTGTAAGATAAAAAAAAAACAAATTTGCTTTAAAATTGCCAAAACGACTTACTTTTGCTATTTTTACTTTTTTGTTATTCTAATTTATTATAAAAACGAATGAATGAATGAATTTTAATTTTGAATGTCTCGGGAGAATAATTCTTTAAATATTCGATAATACAAAATTTAATTATGTTGTTTTACTGCCAAGTGTTTTTCAATGTTTGCCAAAAATATAAATAATAAACGGAGTGTTCAATCTGTTTTATTTTTTATTTTTTTTTTCTATTTTATTTTCTCTTTTGAGAAATATTTATAAGAGGGAGGCAAGTGAACTTTTTGACAATATGAAGATTTGGGTTTTTTATAAAAATTAAATAATAAAATTAAATTAAAATTAAAGTAAAAATTAAATGAAAAATAAAAAACTAAAAAAGAGAAAAAATGTAGTTTTTGATAAATTCACCATGTAAAAGAAGTTATGGACCTAGAATATGTAGAGATCAAATTAAAAAAAAACAACAATACTTTCTCTATATATATTTCATATATAGGGTAAGAGAAAGTAAAAATCGCCAAAATTCCCAAACGCCCGGTTGCGCGAGCAACCCGCATTACAGGAATGTCATTTGTTAGCCTAAAAGTCAGGCGCTATAGAATGGATGGCTTTCGGTAATGCTAATTTTAACGCTCCCTGTGGGCCGATTAAACTACTCGTTTTTAATACATTCTAATGTTCATTTTGGCTGGGCGCACCTTCCCCCTCCCCTGAAAATTTTCAAATCTATATATATATAGTTTATAGGGTGTTCATAATTAAACTTGAAATTTGCGAGCAAAAATGCTCAATGAAAAAACATTTTGTTCAACGCCAACGCATACGGATTAAGCAAAAACGTCCAATGACAAAACATTTTGCTCAATGATGTTGAATCATGCTCAATTGTGTTTTTTTTTTTTGTTTTGATTAATCGTTGTGCGTTGGCCCATATTAAAAGAATTGAAATAAAAAGAAAGTTTTAAGCACGTTTTGTCAGGCTGAACGCACATCAATTGAGCAAAAACGTTTTCAGACAAAACGTTTCGTGCCTAAAACTGTTTTTTCAGTGCTTTTCTATTGCTCAACACACACCGAGGAAGCAAAACACAATTGAGCATGATTCGACATTATTGAACAAAATGTTTTGCCTTTGAGCGTTTTGCTCAATCGGTGTGTGTTGGCATTGGACAAAATGGTCAGCCATTGAGCAAAAAATGCCAACAAACACCGATTAGGCAAAAACGCTCAATGACAAAACATTTTGTCCAATGGCAAAACATTTTGCCTAATCGGTGTGCCTTTTGGCATTGAGCAAAACGTTTTGCTCTTGGCAGGGCCGGATCTAGGGGGGGGCAGTGGGTGCACGTGCCCCGGGCGGCAGATATCAGAGGGGCGGCAATTAAAGAAAGATAAAAATTTCTGGTTACGCGGGTGGCAAAAATTTAACGTCTCTAAAAAAAAGGTAAAATATTTTTTCGGACGGGAAAAATTTTGGTTCCGCGCGGCACACGAAAAAAATTTTGGTTCCGCGGGCGGCAAAAATTTTGTGTCTCTAAAAAAAGGTAAAACATTTTTTGGACGGGAAAATTTGGTTCCGCAAAAAAAAAAAAAAAAAAAAATTTCACAAAAAATTTTTGAGATCAGGGAAAATTTTAAAGAGGGGGCGGCAAATTAAATTTTGCCCCCCTAAAAAATCTCCTAGTTCCGGCCCTGGCTCTTGAACAAAACGTTTTGCGTTCAGTCTTATTGAGCATTTTTGCTCAATCGGTGTGCGTCCATAAATTTCCCAAACCTCATAATGAATATTTCAAAATGCAAAATCAAAAGCTGCATACTGATTAAAATTTTTTTTGTATTTCTGGTGCCCTATCTCTGAAACTTAGTGAGATATAAAAAAAATTAGGAGTGTTGGATTTGTAAAATAATAATTATGTAATTAAATGTCACTTTTATTTTCCAGGTCCGAATTGACAGCATGAAAACAAACGAAAAAATAATAAAGCTACGTACTGCCCTAAATTATACATCAAACTTCAAGAGTGAAGAAAGAAATCAATCATCATTAATCAATCGCATTGCAATAGCCAAGTTAAAAAACAAAATCTACCTATCATCCCATTTCGGTTTTTAATTCTAACAACAACGACAACTGAAGAAAACAATATAATAAAATAAACATAATAATAAATATACTAAATACTTAATAATAATTACTGTATATCTTAAATGTCTGGTGCCTTCGTTTTAAGTCATTTTTTCTGTCGTCGTGTTTTTAGTGTTTTGTGATATTACACATAAACTTATGAACACTAATTTATATATTATATAAAATATATATAAAAAAATCTCAATAAAAATTTTTTATTGTTATTTATTTAAAAAAAAAGCAAAAAAAAAAATAACAAAAGGACTGATAAAAAATATTTAGCATGTTCCTTATTAAAAAGACCATCATAGATTTTTGTTGTTTAAAAAAATAATCTCCGGTGATTTTATTTGTTTTTATATATTATCTCTACATAATCGCAATCAAACAATGAAAGTGTTTAAGATAACAATGTGAAATGACTCTGGCTGTCTCCTGAGCTAAATTTGTTAATTTTGAGGTCGAACAGACTTTCTGTAGCCGATTAAATGTCTGCGTCATGTCGTTTGTTTTGTCCTGTGTTGTGCCCGAGTGATTGTCGTTACCGGAAAAGAGAATCCAGATATTTTCTCGGCGACGAATGTCTGTTATTTGGTGCGTTTGTCCTTAGCTACTGGGTAAGATTGTTACATCTTTTTATTTTATCATCCTATCGCCAAAAGGAATTCTTCCGTTCTTTTTTATTCGCTGTGAAATTTAAGGCTGGCGCCACACTAGATGGAATGCTTGACGTGACGGAAATTTCAGCTTATATTCAAAACATACAGTCCACTACGAATTTTCCATTTTGGAATTTCCGTCAAGTCTGTCGCTGGCTGTGTGTTTTGAATGTAAGCTTGTACAGGGGAAATTTCTGGTGCCGTCTAGTATGGCATCAGCCTAATTTTTGAAAATTTTCTCTATTATCTTTTCCAACAATTCAATCCATTAATTGTTAAAATTTCCAGCCATAAATGTAGAATTTACTTCGTAAATCTGAACTATTTATAAATTTATCATGCCTTTGTAAGTTTTTTTGTTGGTGGGCTAAGCGCAAGCGCTCCGAAATGCTGGAGATCCTGGGTTCGATTCCTGGAGGGCGTTTGGCCCACCCAGGGCCATATTTCTAAATAGGCTAAAAAGACTGCAGTCTAGAGGGTCCATAAATCGATCTAATTCATGACTTTTTTCAGTGAATGAAAAATTTACGGAATAAAAAAAAAATGCGCTTATGTAGATGTAATTATTGAATATCTGAAAAACATCCAATTAATTTGACATAATTAAAATAATTAGAAAAAAAAAAAGAAAAAAAAAATTATTTAGAAATAGAAAAAATGAAAACAAAAATGAAAAAAAAAAAAAAAAAAACGAAAAAATTACCCAAATAATATCACTCAGAAACCCAAATATGCTTGCTGTATTTAGACGTAATTTGTACTTAAGAAGAAATTATGAAAGAAAAATGTTGATTTTCAAAATAGCACAATTTTTTTTTTTTTTTAATTTTCTTATTAGAATCATAAATTAATTCTATATTTTCTTGTGCCATTTTTGTTCAGCCATTTATTTATTTATTTTTTTTTTTGTTAAAAATATAGAATTAATTTATTTTTTTTTAAATCGATAAATTAAATAAGAAAAAAAAAATTGGACCAAATTCATCTTATTTTACAGATATGCATTTTTTTAATAATTTTTTTGGAAATTATTTTAAAATCTCATTTTAATTTTTAATTTATATATAAATTGCATCTTGATACAATTTAAATCTAATATCATCATTCGATTTGATTCATCATTAATGAAGATTGATGCAATTATTTATATGTAATGCGTTCTATATTATTAGTACCATCTGGCGAATGAAATTTAATCATAATCCAAAAGAATTCGACATTTCGGAGTGAGAGATTAATTTATAACATCAATTGTTATTGTTTTTAAATAATTAACACCTAACAATAATGTTCAAAGAATCATACATATTTTAATCTGACATCCAAAGAATATAAATTAAATGTCAAATATTTCATAAAAATAATTTAGGGCCCGTTGCTTCACATCTAGTCTGTTACATTTATCCGAACGATAGCAAATCATCGATATAGTAACCTTCGAGTTACTAAATAAGTTTTTTCACATATAATTAGCTATCTGAGTTATAAGGAGAGTTTTGTGAAGTTAGCAACTTAATAAAGGCTTTTAAAATTACTATATAAATACTAAAGCTTAAAATAATTACTTAAGTCCTACACACGTAACTGCAAACTTGACAAACATGCATGAACAAAATTTTTGCACAAGCAAACAGTAGCCTCTGTAGGAACTTTGCGCAAGCATTTTAATTGTGCAAGCCGCTTGTTGTTCGATTGAATTTTAATCATGCAAGCTTGCACAAGCCTGTTTGTCCAGAGATTAGAAGATTTCATCCACAAATATCAAAATCACTTTTGCCTTTGGTAGAAAGTCTTAAAATTACCATAATAAGGCGAAGAAGGAGGCAGCTTATAACATATTATTGAAAAAATAGAAAATCATTGAAAAAAAACACTCAGACAAGGAGGCGTTTATCAAAAAAATAAATTCATTCAGAACAAATTATAGGAGAAAAAAGAAAAAAGTAGAAGCATCTCGCCACTCAGGCAGTGATACAGAAGAAATTTAGCAAGTGCCTCGACGTCCGAATTAGACATTTTCGGCTGATTTTCGACCAAATGATGCTTGAACATGTAGAAGCATGCTTATGTCATGTGGTGCCGAAGGGAATTTGTGCATGCTTGTGTAAAAATTTTGTTCATGCATACTTGTCAAGTTTGCAGTTACGAGTGTAGCCACAAAAACTTCTAAACAAGGCTTGTGTTCCTAATTTCACCCTTTAGTTAAGCTTTATACCAAACTTTGGGTCTTAGCTAACTAACTAGAACTGAAAGACTCGAAAGTTATAGTCAACTAGCTTATCCGAGATATAGCTAGTTAATTAGATGTGAAGTAACCGGCCGGTAGAATAATAAAATTAATAATTAAATCGAGATTTTAAAATAATTTTTTTTTTTTGTGTTTATCTAGTCAGAATAAAAAATTATGCAAAAATCATATCGATTTTTAAAAAATATTTGAAATCAATATTCAAAAAAAAAAATAAACATATTTCATTCATTTCATACTTAAATAGTTTTTAAGAAAAAAAAAAAAAAACAATTTCTTGTAAATATTATAATACTATAAATAGATAATCCACTTGAGATTAAAAATTATGTTTAATGGATTAATGGATATATATTATACTTATATATCTAGAGCAGCTATCTTTTATGGAATAATAACAACCTGATTAAGTCATAGAAACAAAAAAAAAAGAAAATTTTTAATCTAATATTTTGAAAATAATATAACAATAACATAATAATTCAATGTATATATACGTATAAATGAGAGCGTTTTTTTATTTTTTATTTTTTGTCGTTTTTTTTTTCTTTTTGTTGTAATAAAACGCTTTACTTAAAGATAATGCCATTCCAAGTATACATGATACTAATTTTTTAAAAAAATTCAATAAAAATGAATTTAAAAAAATAAGTTTTTTTATTATTTAATGATCTCTACTCCATTTATAATTGAGAAGGTGAAGTGAAGAATTTTGCTCAGGGGCCCACATCTTGTGGGTACGTGGATGGCGACCACGAGCTGCCCTAGCTGGGACTGGCAGTATTTCTGTTCTTTGCATGTCAGTCTCTCCCCTTCTATATTTTTAACAGGCGTCTGACCGTGCGACGGGCCGGCCTGTTCTATTTCTTCCGGTCGCAAAAAACCCAATCCGCCGAATCTGCAATCCGGGAATAAGGCTAGGAAAGAAGAAGAAGAAGAGGATGAAGGGAAGAATTATAAGAAAAGAGAATTTAGAGAAAGCCGTGTAATGAGTTCGACAACGCTGCACCAACGCTTTCGGTTATCACTTAAAAAAATATTAAACCAACTAATGCATCTTGTTTTAATGTTTTTTTTTTTAAAATCTAATAAACCTATTGTCAAAAATGCGCGGCCTTTCTGGGGCATAGTTGCGCTTTCCACTTGCACCAGTCGCCTGAAAAAACACATTCCCCTGGCATTGAAATTTTTCAACTGAAAAGGACGGATATTTTGGCCCACCATCAATATCATCAATATAAATCTCTAATTAAGTTTAAAAAAATAATTCTCATTTTTTTAAAGCTTTGAATTAAATATATACAGTGATATATTTAAGAAAAGAAAAAAAAAAATTGCATTAGATTGAACATATAAAATCGAGAAGCTCGATTGCTTTGACTTTGACTCCATTGAAAACGCAAGCGAATGCCTCGTCTCTTTATCTCATCCATGACTTTGCCAATCAAACCGGCTACTCACATGTCATCAGACAACTTATATTTCATCTTGATTATTTCTATTTTTTAAGGTCAGTAATGCATTTAAATATTTATTTAATTGGTCCAGGATTATTATTTTCAATAAATTAAATAATTAAAATTATTCTAAGTTCGTGATTAAATATGATAACCTTTCTTTGTCTGTCTGTCAAATTTTATTTTCATTTTTATTTAATATATCATTTCTTTTATTCTTTTAATTATTTAATATTTATTTTTAATTTAATATCTGCATTATATAAACTAAATAGATTATTCGTTTTATTAACTCATTCACTATTTCCTTCACTTTGACAATTTTTTTCTTTTTATTTTATTTTAAATTTGTTTAAATAATTATGTGATTTGTTTTAAAATATTTTTCAATTATTCCTAGTTTCTAAAATTATTATTTACTTTTAAATAACATATTAATATTTAGAAGTATTTATATAAAAAATTTTTAAAGTTAGATGCAAGCAGAATCTTTACCTACCTTTCTATGTTTTAAAATGTATTTTAGACATCTTCATCTTAAATCTTTTTGTAACTATTTAAGTAAAACTTTATTAAAAGAATTAAGCTTATTTATTTTTTATTTTAGATTGTGATTTCAACCAAAAGACCTCTTCAAAGCATGTTTTTGGAGCTCAGAAGGAACACAATATCCAGCATCATATATATATATATCATAGAATTTTATTTGTTTTATTTTTCTTATTAGAAATGAAATTACTGATTGTATATAAAAAAGGAGAGAAAATAATTCAGCAGTTTTAAGCCAGAATGTTTCAAAGAAAATGCAAGCGATTAAATAGCATTAAACAAGGTAAGAGTTAATTAACATGGTCGATATATTAATATAATTGACATTAACAAGTTAAAATGATAAAAATTTTTATTTCTATGCACTATATAATATATATAAATATAAATAAAATAGTATAATAAATAATAAATAATTTAAATTTTCTTATTCTATAATAATATAAAGATTATATATTTTTTTATTTTATTTCAGAATTCCTTCGAAGATTCTTCTTGTCGTTGATCTAGTTAACTCATCGTCATCTCTCTTATCCATTTGGTGAGTTTATTATTTTAACCCTTCTATTTTTCAATAATATTAATAGTTAGTAATTGTCAGATCTTTAAAGCAAGATGATGCATGAGTCAAGAAATGACAAAATTTAGATTCCAATTTTATTTCTTTTTACTTGTATTGTAATCGTCAAAACTTGCAGATTTTGATGATTCTCCACGTTTTAGACCTCCCTGAGTCAAAATAAAAAAAAAAAAACTTTGGTCATTATGTCTGTGTGTGTGTGAACATGATTGCTTAAAAACCAAAGCACCTAGATCGATGAAATTTAGTATATATATTCCTTACACATAAATTGTAGATTTCTATCAACTTTTGGAGTAAATATTATACAACACCCTGAAGTAGTAAGTACTTTACCTAAAAAGTTTTTTCAAAAATTTTGAAATTTTCAATTTGTTTGTTATATTCTGATAAATTACTCTATTTTAAAAAGCTTTTATTCTTTGACATTTTTTCTATATAGTAATTTATCATAATATAACAAAAAAATTGAATGGCTTAAATAAAAATGCCTGGACCCTAATATATATAAAAATTCATAAATAACGGTTATCGTAAATGTCTTATATGGCCTGAGCTGCCGAAAAGACAGTGTGAATGTGTGTGTGAGTGTGAGTGTGAATGAGAAAAAAGTGTGAATGTTTTTTATATAAAAAAAAAAAAAAAAATTGAAAATTTCAAAATTTTTGAAAAAGCTTTTTAGGTAAAGTACTTTACTCCCAGGTACGTATTTACTCCAGAAGTTCATACAGATCTACAATTTTAGTGTAAGGAGAATATACCGAATATTTTTCGAGATCTATTATTTGAATAAGATAATAGTATTCAAAATACCTCGATTCGGACTTTAACTGAGTCATAGATATATTTAACAAGACATGTGAGTGTTTTTTATTGATGAGGCTGCCCCGGAGGCTGCTTACAGTAGTGTGTTAGAGCAGATCCAGATATCTGTCCCTCTACTGGTTAACCAAGCGGCGCATAAGTGGAAAATTTTTCTTTAAAGTTTTTCACCTATTCGTTACGAGTTAGTAACTTGCGCGACTAACTGCATATAAGGGGAAGTGAGTTTTATTGGTGCAGGTCGAGGGTCCGGTGGCCTGGTGCAATGGATAGCACGCCTATGCCCCGGAAAGGCGGAGATCCTGGGTTCGATTCCCGCGGGCCATGGGATGTTTGGCCTCATCAATAAAGAACACTCACATGTCTTGTTGAATATACCGAATTTCATCGATCTGGCTACTAGCGTTTTTAAGCAATCGTGCTCACACACAGACGTAATTCCAAAAGAAAGTTTTGGGTAAGTCATTCGAAATTTTTATTTATATACCATTTGCAAAGTTCAGGTGTACTGGACTAGAGCTAAAGAGAACATTAAATTTCAAGACAAATTTTTTTATTTCTTGACTTTTGAAATGTTAAATATCTCTCTCTTAACTTGGGAAAAACAAAATTTTTAATTTCTTTATTCTATTAATCTTATTTGATTTGAAAATTTTCTTAAATTTTCTTTAATATACTCATTATTAATATTTTTTCTTTTATTTAAATTTTAATGTAACTTAAAAAATAAGATTAATTAAATAATTATATCCTAATATAAATATTCCATTATTCTGTAGATGAAAAGGATATTTGGAAAAGGATTACGGGATAAATAAAAACAATTATTTAATAAAATAATCTTTATTATTAATATTTAAAATATAAAAGAGGATAAAAAATAATAAATAAATATTTCTTTGTTTCAGAAGAGAGAGCATCCATGTTCGTCATCAACATGATCAAAGAAAGATTATTTACGCAAATGGAAAGTATTTTTAAATAAAAAGTATAAGCAAGCAAGCAAGTCATTTAGTTTGATTCACCTCGAGCAAGGGGCCAGTCGATTGAACTCATCTCTCTGCAAAGTGCCTCTCTTCTATTGCCAAATAAAACATCACACACTCCAATTAAAAGGTATCTATTATTTCCATATTTCATTTTCATAAAGGGTTAACATTTTATTTTTATATTTTCTAATTTATAAAATTATATCTATTAATTTCAATAATAAAACCAGAGGGTGGTAAGGGTTGTTCATTTCCCATTCCAATTAAAATACTAATACTATTTTTTCTTAGAAATCTTTTATCCATAATACTTTTTAATAAAAAATGTCTTTCTTCAAATAATAAAATTTTTATTCTTTACAGGGTTGACTGTTGCTAGAGGTTGTCTTCTCCCTTCATCATCGACCCTGTCGTTTGAGCATCAACATCTGAGCGCACTTCGAGGCTCTCTCTCGTCCTCTGCTCTAGGTAAGTCCTGAGCCTGACAATTTCAATTTATTAGTTCATATCACAAATATCAATTCCATTTTTCCTGGAAAAGGTTATAGTCTCTCTTTCAATATTTCATGTTTAGAAAAAAAAAACCCTCCTCCTCATTTCCTGATACAATATTTGATTTGTGTGATGGTTTTTTTTTTATTTTTTTTTTTTATTTTTTATTATATTACCACAAAAAAATAATTTTCTTATATTTTTTTTTTTTTTTTTTTTTTCTTTTTTTCTCCCCCGCCCCCCCCCGTTTCGCCCCGGGGGCCCCCGCAGAACCCCCAATAAAATTTTTTTTTTTTTTTTAAATATTTTCAATTTCGGCCCCCCCAGAAATAAAAATTTTTTTTCCCCCCCCCCCCCCCAAATGCGCCCCGGCCCGGGGGCCCCCCCCCCCCCCCCCCTCAGCACGGCCCTGTGTGTGATTATCATTTGAAGCTATAGAACCTCTCTATCTAGTTTTATTTCTGATTGTTTAAAAGCCCCCCCCCTCCCCCATTTAATTTATTTTCCAACTCTACTCTCAATATACTTTTGGCTATTGCTAGAGGTCAACTTCTCCCTTCATCTTCGATCTCACATTCTGTACTTGATTGGCAGAATATAAATACAAATCAAATTTTTAAGTATTAATTTTAAAATTTTACATTAAAATTAAATTTTTTTGCGAAAAAAAGGTATTTTTTTCAAATCCCGGGGGGAGGGGGGAATTACCCCATTTACCCCCCCCCCCCCTCTTGTATCCGCCCTTGGTCTGAGCATTAATATCTCAGCCACCTCCGAGGCTCTCTCTCTCTGTACTAAGTAAGTCCTGACATTCAAATTTTCTCAATTTATTATTTCATACCACAAATAATAATTACATTTTCATGGAAAGGTCGTTCTCTCTTTATCTCTTTAAAATCTCTGTTTTTATTAATAATTTTTTAATTATTATTTATATGATTTTTCTTTAGACATTTGTGTAGTCATAAGGGTGGTTGGTGGTGGGGATAGTGGGGTTAGAAAGAACCCATTGCAACAAAATAAAATATACACTACATTAATATTTTTTTTTTTTTTTTTTTTTTTTTTTTTTTTTTTTTTTTTTTTTTTTCCTTTCCAAATTTTTTTTTTTTTTTTGGAAGGAAAAGTTTTTTTTTCTCCCCCCCACATTTTTTCTTTTTTTTTTTTTGAATCTCCTCCCCACTTTTTACTCAGGTTTCGGCTCCCTTTTTGGCCAAAACCAAAACTACGGCCAAACCCAAATATCCGGTCGGTTCCTAAAAAACCCAATCCCAAATTTTAAAGAAGGTATTATGAAAAGGATTTTTCTTAGTTCTAATTTTTAATGTAGAGTATCTTTATTTAACCCCCTCTTTCTAATATTTAGATGGAGGTGATTAACTTTTTATATTAAAATTTTTAGAAATACAAAATTCTGATTGATTCTATTCTATTAATATAAATAAATGTGCTGCAAATAATTTAAAAAATTAGAATTTCATTATTTTTATCTAGTCTTATTTAACATTTAAAAATAAATATTTTTTATTATTATCTCTTGTTTTAGATTTTCGCTCCCCAACTCGTGAAGAGGACTGCACTCCTCGCGGGCGAGTTCAGAGTTGTCAGAGACAGCCTCGGACCTTAGAAACTCTCATGTCGGTTCAACAGCAACATCTCAATCTCTCTCTTCTCTTACCAGGTAAATAAACACTATTCATTTGTTCAACCCTTGTCAATTAATAATTAAATATGCAGAGAGAGACCGAGGAGGTTAAATTTCATTCAATTATATTTATTTCCATTGAATTTTTCCAAAAAATCAAAGAATTTTGTCTTTTATTCTTTAATAACATTTCGAATTTTAATATAAAATTGTTCCTTTGGAATCTAATTTTAGTTATTGAATATATTAGAAAATAAAAAAATATTGGAACTCCTTTAGCGATTTATTTAATAGGGGGTTTATTATTTAAGGGTGACTGTATAAAGTAAGTCTTAAAAATTTTAAGCAGAAACAACTCAGCCTCTCTCCCTCTAAGAAAAATTTATTTCATTTGATTTGACTACAAATCATTTGAAATAAATAGGAATGGGGTCTAAATGGCCTTAGAAGCCGAAAAAGACCTTAAAAAAAAAAAAAACTTTTAATGTAACTTGCACAAATAAGATTAATTAAATCTTGAGCATAAAGAATTTTCTACTAATTTTTTCAAATCTTTTAACGTAAACACATAACTCTTACAATGAAGCCTCCTAAAAATCTTAAAAAAATCCATAAGTAATTAAATTTTAGGTTCAATGCCAATACAGCCTTTAATATCCGCATCTAATTATATCCTAATATAAATATTCCAATATGCTCTAGTTGGAAAGAATATTTGGGAAAGGATTACGGGATAAATAAAACAATTATTAATAAAATAATCTTTATTATTAATATTTAAAATATAAAAGAGGATAAAAAATAATAAATAAATATTTCTTTGTTTCAGATGAGAGATCATCCATGTTCGTCATCAACATGATCAAAGAAAGATTATTTACGCAAATGGAAAGTATTTTTAAATAAAAAGTATAAGCAAGCAAGCATGTCATTTAGTTTGATTCCCCTCGAGCAAGGGGCCAGTCGATTGAACTCATCTCTCTGCAAAGTGCCTCTCCTTCTATTTCCATAATAAAATAAAACATCACACACTCCAATTAAAAGGTATTTATTATTTGCATATTTCATTTTCATAAAGGGTTAACATTTTATTTTTATATTTTCTAATTTATAAAATTATCTATTAATTTCAATATTGAAACCAGAGGGTGGTAAGGGGTGTATATTTCCCATTCCAATTAAAATATTAATAATATTTTCTACAAGGAAGGAAGCAGGAGCAGCCAAAAATTAAAGCCTCCAATTTTATTACAATTAACGAGACGTTTCGAGAAAACTTTATTTTCTCATCATCAGTCTTTCCTTCATAAGAAATATGGAAGGGTGTTGATTTTTTTGTATATTTTTTCTTTCTCCTAGTTAACACAATACACTCACGCAACAACACGAATTATATTTAATAAGAAAAAATAATAATTTTTATCTTTTACAGGGGGGTGGCTATTGCTAGAGATCAACTTCTCCCTTCATCATCAACCTTGTCACTCGAGCATCAATATCGGAGCCCCCTCCGAGGCTGCACTAAGTAAGTCCTGACAATCAAATTTTCTCAATTTATTATTCCATACCACAAATAATAATTACATTTCCCTTGAAAGGTTGTTCTCTCTGTTTTAAAATTTCCTCTTTTTTATTTTAATAATTTTTTTAATATACCCATAATAAATTATTTAATTTTTCTTTTAACAGTTATGTAGTCATAAGGGTGTTTGGTTGTGGCAGTGGTGGGTTGGAAACAAACCGTTACAACAAAATAAATTATATGAAATCTCAAATTTTAATTTATTTAACTCTTCTCTTTAGAGGGAGGCATATTAACTTTTTATATTTCAATTTTACAGGGGTGGCTATTGCTAGAGATAAACTTCTCCCTTCATCATCAACCTTGTCACTCGAGCATCAATATCGGAGCCCCCTCCGAAATTAGAGAGAGCAACCATAAATAGAAATTTTCTAAATTGGTAATAAACTTGCCCACCGGAGGCGGGCAATTGCTCACCGAAGGCGAGCAAGGAAGTCCAGGGGCGCAGGGGCGCAGCCCCTGGCTTTTCGTCTAGTACTTTATATCATGTTTGATTGTGGAAAAAAATTGAATTTTTTTTTTCTTACCTATATATTAGTGGGTCCTCACTCGGGGTGGGTCCTACCCCAGAGTTGTGAGAAAGCATTTTGAGGGGTGTTAATCGATTTATACAAATGTTTCTATAAAATTTTATCTTTTTACTTTCTTTACGCAATAGATCAACAACTTGAAAATTTACAAACGTGAAAGTGATAATATTTTTTTTTTTTTTAGACAGGTTATAGAGGGTGCGAGATTATATTTTAAACCTCTATTTAAAGATAGGATAGAATTTAATTATATTAAATAATCAAAAAATATTTCCTTCTCCTTAAAGATTTATTAAAAAGGGGTGCTTTTTAAAGGTGTGTAAATAAAATATTCTAAAATACCCTAGTTAAAAGGGATATTTGTGATAGGATTAAGGGATAAATAAAACAATTATTTAATAAAATAATCTTTATTGAATATTAAAATATGATGATAGAATAGCATAAGAAATAATATATAAATATTTCTTTTTTTTCAGAAGAGAGAAGTAAACTTCTTCTTGTTTCCTTGCCTTATTCCCGGAGTGCTGGATCGGAGCAGGCCGGCCCTTCGCCTGTTGAAAATATAGAAGGAACGGACAGACATATAAAGAACAGAAGGACTGCCAGTCGCAGCTCGGGTAGCTCGTGGTCACCATCCACGTACCCACAAGATATGGGCCATGGGCCCCTGAGCATAGAACATTTTTTATGAACTGATACCTGAAAGCAAGTCTTTTAGTGTTGCATTCACCTCGAGCAAACGCATCTCCCTGCTTCTCGTCTATTGCGATTCTACTAGTGAGAATAAAACGTCACAGGCACCACATCTCTCTCCAAATAAAAGGTAATTATAATTTGCAAATTTCACTATCTTAGGGCCGGTTGCTTCATCCTGGGTGAGCTTGTTAGCCCCGACTTTTTTTGTAGTGCAGAAACCCACTTCAGTTTTATTTTTATAGTAAAATATACGATATTTCATCATTTTATTGCTAAAAGAAATATTCTAGAAGTACATATATTTGTTATTTTACCTTATATTCTACTTATTTTATCAATAAAATGATGAAATGTTGTATATTTTATAAAATATGTTATAGGCTAGGGCCCGCTTGCATCAGATCTCGTCGCCATA
This sequence comes from Euborellia annulipes, assembly GCA_023213315.1. Lineage (NCBI taxonomy): Eukaryota > Metazoa > Arthropoda > Insecta > Dermaptera > Anisolabididae > Euborellia > Euborellia annulipes. The sequence goes on along the minus strand of JAKCPI010029785.1, from coordinate 3,203 downwards.
TTTAGCCCTGAGTTAACCTCACTTTTGAGTAATTTCATATAGATATATGGGGAATTGGAGCCAAGGTCCGGGCTAAAGTTAGCCCAGGCCCAAAGGTGGGGCTAAGATTTAGCCCTGGGTTGACACGTACGAACATGTATTATGAACACAAGCATCCTAACTTCACCAATATAAAAATATAAAAAATAATATAAATGCAATCTGGAATCTACCGTTTTTTTGTTATTATTCATTTTATGTCAATCAGGATTATACTCGTATATCCAGGTTATATTGCAAGTTGTTGAATATTCTAACTTCATCTAAGGCATTGCACATGTCTTGTTAATAAAACTATTTGTTTTCAAATTGAATGCAAATTGATATAATATTGATATTAAATATTTATATAAATATTTTCAGTTGATATTACTTCTTGTCAGGTGAAAATAAAAGGTATATTTCTTTTTGAAATTATCTTTATTTGAGCCACACAGCTGGCAATTTGTCAAAATAGTTGTGAAGATTGGAACAATTGACAAATGGTTATGTGAACACTAATAAATCTTGTTTATTTTTTTGAAAATTTTCAAATTTTAGCAAAAAAAAAAATTAAATTCTTATATTTAAATGTATATTAATAATATTTATTTAAATTATGGGTGCTAATATCAATTTTTATTTTTAATAATTTTTATAAGATGCCTTAATGGAGTTGCAAACTTCACAAACAGAACATGATTTGTTCCCCGGAAGAGGGTTTCTGCATTACAAAAAAAAGCCATTTAGCCCGGGGCTAACAAGCTCACCCAGGATGAAGCAACCGGCCCTTAGAGGGTTAACATTTTATTTTTATATTTTCTTTCTTAACATTTCGTTATAAAATTATCTATTATTTTTGATAATGAAAACAGGGGGTAGTTTGTACATTTCCCCTTTTAATGAAAATTTTAGTAATATTTGTCCTTATAATTAAGTGTAAATCGATTGCCAATATTATTTTTTATTTTTTCTCCATAACCTTTATTTTTTATTTTTTTGTATCCTTTCTCTTTCTCTTTTCAATGAAAATGAAAGTTAACACATAAACTCACACAAACACACGAATTATATTTAATAAGAAAAAAATAATAATTTCTATTTTTTACAGGGGTGGCTATTGCTAGAGATCAACTTCTCCCTTCATCCTCCTGTCTGAGCATCAATATCTTAGCCCCCTCTCTGCACTAGGTAAGTTCTGACATTCATCAAATTTTCTCAATTTATTATTTCATACCACTCATAATATAGAGCGGGCGCTGGAGGTAGTTGAGTATGCAAAATTTGAGGACCGAATTCTGACAATGGATTTGGGCTAAGAATAGCTCCCAGAATAAGGATCCGGATCTTGCCGGGCCAATTTTTGGTCCAATTTTTTTTTTACCCCCACCCCATAGGAAATCAATGGAGTGCATGCTAAGATGATGTGAAGATTTGCAATTATGGTCAAATTCGAGTACTTAAAACCTCAAACAATGAAAAAACTGTCTTGTCAGCAACTGAGGGGATCCTCTAGAGTCCCCTGAGAAGTACTATCTTGCCACCAGTTGTGGTGGTCCCCTCTAACCCCTTCATCTCTTTTCTCTCTCTTTGTTATAAATTTAAATATACGGCTTTAACACCATGCCAAATTGTGGGGACCGGCAATTATGTTCATAATCCACTACCTGGTATCCCAATCAATGAAAAATACTATCTTGCCGCCAACTGCGGTGGTCCCCTCAACCCCTTCACCTCTTTTATCTCTCTCTTTGTTATAAATTTAAATATACGGCTTTAACATCATGCCAAATTGTGGGGACCGGCAATTATGTTCATAATCCACTAGCTGGTATCCCAATCAATGAAAAATACTATCTTGCCGCCAACTGCGGTGGTCCCCTCTAACCCCTTCACCTCTTTTATCTCTCTCTTTGTTATAAATTTAAATATACGGCTTTAACATCATGCCAAATTGTGGGGACCGGCAATTATGTTCATAATCCACTAGCTGGTATCCCAATCAATGAAAAATACTATCTTGCCGCCAACTGCGGTGGTCCCCTCTAACCCCTTTACCTCTTTTCTCTCTCTTTGTTATAAATTTAAATATACGGCTTTACCATCATGCCAAATTGTGGGGACCGGCAATTATGGTTCATAATCCACTAGCTGGTATCCCAATCAATGAAAAATACTATCTTGCCGCCAACTGCAGTGGTCCCCTCTAACCCCCTTCACCTCTTTTATCTCTCTCTTTGTTATAAATTTAAATATAAAAGAGAGAGAAAAGAGGAATAAAGGGGTTAGAGAGACCACCGCAGCTGGCGACAAGATAGTATTTTTCATTGATTGGGATACCAGCTAGTGGATTATGAGCATAATTGCCGGTCCCCACAATTTGGCATGATGTTAAGTCCGTATATTTAAATTTATAACAGAGAGAGATAAAAGACGTGAAGGGGTTAAAGGGGATCACCGCAGTTGGCGGCAAGATAGTATTTTTCATTGATTGGGATACCAGCTAGTGGATTATGAACATAATTGCCGGTCCCCACAATTTGGCATGATGTTAAAGCCGTATACTTAAATTTATAACAAAGAGAGAGAAAAGAGATGAAGGGGGGTTAGAGGGGACCACCACAACTGGTGGCAAGATAAGTACTTCTCAGGGGACTCTAGAGGATCCCTCCAGTTGCTGACAAGACAGTTTTTTCATTGTTTGAGGTTTTAGCATGGGGCGTAGCCAGACTTCTTGTTAGGGGGGGGCCAACCCCTCGTTAGGGCGAAAGAGGGGGGTTTGCAATTAATATATACATAGAGTATTAATTATTTATTTAAATAAAAAAAAATTAAATTAATGTAGTGAATTGGGGTGTTAAAAATTTCCAATGGAAAATATAAGTATATATATATTTTTTTTTAATTTTTTAGGACCAGCCAGGGGGGCAACGGCCCCCCGCTTTGCCTCCCCCTGGCTACGCCCATGGTTTTAAGTACTCGAATTTGACCATAATTGCAAAATCTTCACATCATCTTAGCATGCACTCCATTGATTTCCTATGGGGTGGGGGTAAAAAAATTGGACCAAAAATTGGCCCGGCTTAAGATCCGGATCCTTATTCTGGGAGCTATTCTTAGCCCAAATCCATTTTTAGAATTCGGTCCTCAAATTTTGCATACTCAACTACCTCCAGCGCCTGGTC
>JAKCPI010029784.1:0-22161 GCA_023213315.1 Euborellia annulipes | reverse complement strand
GGCCACTTTCTAGGAGGCAAAAAAACAAATATAGGTGATGATGGGACTGATGTTAAGTTTGCCCAGAGACAGGTTGATTGCTCAAAATTCAAATACTCCCCCCCTCCGTACCAAATTTGTTGATGCATTTCTTGAAATAGTAAAATATTTAAATTAACCTTATAATTTTTGCTACTATAATTATTGAAATGAAATTTTTACTTTCTCCTTACTTCAGGGGTGTATATAGATATTTTTTTCGGGGGTTCCGAAGTGAAAATTTTCTGCGGAAATTTTTTTTTTAAACTAAATTTTTTTTCACACGAAATTTTTCGCGGAACATTTTTTTCCTTTGCGGAACCAAAGTTTTCCATCCTGCGGAAAAATTTGTTGCGCTGATGTCTGTATATCCCAATATATGTATATGTGTTTGGGAAATTTCGGGGGGGGGCCGGGCCCCCTCGGCCCCCACCCCCTTATATACGCCCTCTGTTTTACTTATATATGTTAATATATATAGTGAGAAAGTATTGGATTCATGTGAAAAAAATTAGATGTCGAGGATATAGAGGTTCCCTGAGTCTAAAAAAAGTGGTTCCTTCGCATCATGGTCTGTCTGTGTGTATGTGTGTGTGTGTGTGTTTGTAGACAAAATATCTCACGAACCCAACGAGCTAGGAGGTTGAAATTTTATATTTAAGTTAGGCACCCCCATGGGACGTGACACAAGCTTTTGAACAAAATCCGCTAAAGAGTACTAGTACTTTACTGATGCACTTTTTCAGTTTTTTTTCGATTTTATCAAAATTTGCTTGAACAATTTTTATTGAAATTCTTAAATCAATGAATTTTTAGATGCTCTTTAAAATGTATATTCTCATTTCGCCCTTGCAATCTTATAAAGACCACTTTACTCTTGTACTTCATAGGAACGATGAGTAACACAACATAAATATTAATAATTTTCTGTTTATAAATTTTATATCTTGAATTCAAAAGGACACTAAATATATGTCGAAACTGGTGTGAAAAGCACAGATCACAACTTTCTATTACCGAAGATAAGAGAAAGTTGTGTGCCGTGCTACCAGTCACACCAGATTTTTTCCTGAATTCTTCATCAGTCACATCAAATGTTTTTCTACTTTTCATAAACGTAGCAAATGTAGAAAAATATTGCAATATTTAAATGTAGCAACTAATTCGGGGCGGAGGAAGTATTTTTTTTTTTTTAATTAATAAAAAGACAGTCTTTTAGTTTTATTAAAAACGCGATGTATTTACTTTAAACTCGCGGGAGTTGAAGTAAAATTTCAATTCCTGCCTTTTCGGCTCGCAGAAAAAGAATTGGTTTCACCTACAACAGTATATCATCCGCCCTTCATCTTCAACTTGCACGCTTCGTTAACTCTAAAAGACCCTAAAAATGTCGCCTTAATAAAGTCATAATTTGTCTTTAAAAGAAGATTAAAAAGAAAAAAAAAATTTCTTAGTTGTTTCTTTTTGGAAACCGGTCTCTTTCTCTCTCTCCTTTAACATCCCGTTTCTAATTTCTGTATCAAATTACTATTTTCTTTTTCTAATTGCAATGTAATTTTTATTATCTCATTTTTCACGCGAACACACGATAAAGACGTTCAATTTATGAAAGTGTAAAATAAATCATTTCTCAGCTATAAATTTCAAAAAATAAACGTTTAAGACATTTTTTAATGACTATTATTTAGTCTAATGAATAATGAAGCAAGAAATCAATTTTAATTTTAAAAATAAAATAAAAAAAAAATAAAAAAACCGGGTGATTCAAATGAATAAATATTTAACAAAGCTGTGAGTGTTAACTATGAATAAATATTACTTTCTCTTACATATATTGAATTTAGGTCAAAATTGTCGAGATTTTGATGGATATAAACGTTTTGAGGTCCCCTTAAATCAAAAAAAATAACAACAAAATATCTCAACAGCGATAAGAGGTATCTCTCTGAGGCGTGAAAATAAACTTCTAAACAAAATCGGCTAAAAAGTACTAGTACTTTACTGCACTTTATTCAGTTTTTTTCGATTTTCCCAAAATTCGCTCTAGGCCTATATATCGAGACAAAAAAATCTGGTGTGACAAGCACAGAACAAGAGAAAGTTGTGTGATGTGCGACCATCACACCAGATTTTTTTTAACACAATTTTTTTTCAAAATGAGTGGCTTTCATTACCCCGAGATGGAAACGAATTTTTAGTAAATACTTTAGCATATTTATTTTTATTACTATGTTAACTCCTAAATATCTCTTCGAAAGATACTTTAGGAAATAACTTTTTTCTTTGAAGTGTAAAAATCTCACTAAAAAAAGTATTTTGAAAAAATTGCAATCAATTTTTTTTTCTTTTGAAGTGTTGTTGGTTTTAGGTTGTTCCCTTGACAGTTGTTGTCTTACACTTGACTAGGAATAGATTAACATAGAGACAGACAGACTCTAAGGGCCTAATTATAGATCTCCTCTCCCATCTTCTTCAAATTAGACTCTCTCTCTTTCTCTTTCTTTCTGCCTCTGGCCATTTGACCCTTTTCCTCAACTTTGTATCAACCAGAAGTCCGTTCTATCTTTATCTTATCAATTATTATAGTTTTTATTTGCATATTATTCTGATATAAAGTAAGAGTGATATTCAAGTTAAATATTTATTTAAAATAAAAAAATTAATGAAAAAAAAATTGTGACACGATTGTAGACATGTGTCTATACTTGTAAAACATTGGCCGGATTCGGTTTGTGATATCGAAATGTCTATTTTTTTTATAAAAGAGAAAAAAATCCTTCGAAAACATTCTTAAGAAAATTTCAACTTATGATTTTACTATGCCTATTAAGAAAATATTATTTGAGTCAAGCATTCCGCATAGAAGACAATATGAAGTATTTCAAGAGCGATACGACATCGACTCCCTGTTGGCCCATCAACCGAGGAATATGAAAACAATCTAAACACAAAATAGCAGCAAGAATTTAAATAAGAAATAAATATATAAACTAATATATATTTAAGGTAGGCAACACAAATGATCAACTCACTATTGAACTCTTCTAAACCAATTTCACCTATAATTTGTAGTTATAACAAATATTTCTCTCCTTTGAAGGAACGAGTTGACTGTCTAAATTTCCCTCTTGGGCGGATATTCTCTTGCTCAAATTACAAGAATGAAAATTCAAGATTGTAAAAAAGATCGTTTGATAAACAAGAAGATTAAATTTCAATAGTAGCTCGTAGTTGGTAATTATTATCTACTCAAATGTTTTGAAAATTTTTGCAGGTCCGTCAATATTTTGCTCTTCTATCGCGAAAAGTTTAATCGACAATGATATGGTGTAGTTGTGTAGTGTGAGGGGTTCACGACCATTCAATATTTTACATAAAAATCAAGCTCTAAGTGATTCTCACTTAATAAGTATGATGGGCCAACTAGTCAGCACATATGATACATAAATTTACATGTATTGAGAAGATGCTGGTCAGGTGAGATTATCAGAAATCGTATTTTCCATTCACCTTCCATCCTGTGTTTGTCCGGGAAAAAGAGCATAAAAAAATACGAATTCTGACATAAATTTCATGTATTGTCCTAACGACCAATTCAGGGGAGTTTAACAATTTTGAAGGACTGAAGATGGGTAAATAAAATTCAACCGAAACGTCTCGCTGGATTGTAATAAATCGGAGGCTTTTAATTTTGACTTCACCTTCTCCTTCTCCTCTCTATAGAAAAGCAGCCACTAACTTCATTGAAAAATCTAGCTCAAAATTTTTTTCACAAAATTTTGAGCGACATTTTTGTCAATGTGAGGGGGCAAAACTTAATTAATCTTTTGTTAAAATATTATAGGTTAGTTAACAAAGCTATAATGCACCTGGGCCAAGGGAGTTTTTTAGAAGTCATCCTGTATCATGAGGCAAAAATTTATTTCATTTTAATTGGCTATCAATCAATCGAAATAAATAGAAACGAAGCTGATTTTAAATAACATTCAAGGTAATTAATAAAATCTTAAATATTAAATCAATTATTTAAATTATATTAATATATTCATTTTTATATATATATAGATTTTAATCATAATAAATGGCCTACGATGCCGATTTAACATTTTGTTAAATGGTTCATTGGGTGGGGAGAATATTGATTTCGCAAAAAGAAGAAGAGCAAGAGTGAAATTTTTAGGTAGCTCAAAAAATTTGGAGAATTACGAATATGATATATGATGAAGGCATCAAAAGACAATATTTTAATTTAATAGTCTAATATTTCGATCATTTTGAGAGCCGGGTGGCATATTAAATAAAATTGGTCTTATCTTTGATTAAATTCACATCAAATAATTTATTCCAGCAATCAAGAACAAATTTATGTACTCCATGATAATCGTACTTTGTTAAAGAATCGATGTTTTGGAGGATTAGTTTGAGAATAAGTTGAAATAAATAAAATTAAACAACGAATAAAGCTATTGATCTTAATTGGACTTTTATTTTATTTACTCGAAACCATCTTAAGCCACCACTAATCTTTTTCCCAGAGTGAAAGAGAGAGATGCTTATCCATTAGCATCTCCATTTCAATAAAACAAACAGCAATTTTTCGTTGTTAATTTAAAATTCACACGTTTAGAAAGAGAAAGAGATTAGAAAACAAAAGATAGATGACAAGTGTTTAAAATTTCAGCCCGGAGGCAGGAATAGAGAAAAAAAAATCTCTTCGACGACCTTGCATCCTCACGCCTGCGTAGGTAGCCGAAGCAACGAAACAAAAAAAGAGAATTAATTTCTATTTCAATAAAATTGAAATTTTGTTTTATTTATTTTATTTTTTTTTGTTCTAATATAATTTGAATAAGACATCGAATAAAAATATACCAGAAATGGCATCCAGACAGACAGACGAAAAAGGAAACATTATTAAAAAATATGGCCGTTGGGGTTAGAACAAAAAACAACTTAAAAGTATTTTCAAAAGGTGAGAGAGAATTTTAAATTGAATTTTTTTTTTCATGTATTCTCTTCTATTCTCTATTTATTATGTCGCGTGCTCTTAAAGAAAGAGCATGTTCCATTCACCATAGATATTCAACTTTAGATAATAGACATATTTAAAACAATTTTTTTTAGTCTTTTTAGGTATTTAAGTCTATTTGAACTTACAAATTTTGGTAACCAATATATGAATAAATTGTTTAGCCTAGTTTCCAAGGACCAAAGGAGTGTAAACAAATTAAGACCTTACAATTTAAAACAATCAATATCCAAGTATATATATATTTTTAAGGGGGATGTCTTTGGCTGCAGCCGGTAATAAATAGATAAGGCCTTCTTCGAAATCTAAGGTCATTTACATAGAAAAGAGCAAGGAGGTTGAAATTTTATATTTAAGTTAGGTACCCCCCCCCCCCTGAACTTGACACGAAGCTTTTGAACAAAATCGTACACAACTTTGGATTAGAGAAGGTAAGAGAAAGTTGTGTGCTTTGCATTAAATCACACACAGATTTTTTATTAATGGATAATTTTAAAATGAGTCCGATATGTTATCACAGGACTATTACTTGTTCAGATACAGGACCTAAAAAAAAAAATTAAATTAGACTTGATTGAATCTAAGCAGATAATTATAAGAATTTTAAATTTAAGTTTAATTCTATTGATTAATATTATTTACCTTTTATTATTCAAAAAACTTTAGTTTTTCTTTCTTCCTTCACTTTTTCACAAATTCACAAATAAAACACTAATGCCCAATCGCACCGCACAATTTAAGTATGACTTAAAATTAAGTATCAACAACCTGGCAACGTTGTAAATTTTAGTGATATTCTGGTGATTTATTTTTAATTTAATAATTTTTTTCTTTTTAATAATCATAAACTAAATTAAATACATATTGTTTATAAATATTAATTTCAGAAAAATGAGAAAATCAGAAACAAAATATTAATTTTCATGATTTTTGATTAATTAATAGAAATTTTATATATAGGCTACTATATATAAATATTAATAACGATATGTCACTCTATAACAGTGTTTTTCAATCTGTGGGTCGGGGCCCCTAGGGGGTGGCGAAGCCCTACATGGGGGGTAGGCGGCAAAAGGAAAAAGGCAAAGTTCTACACGATAATAAAAAACACAATTTCATGGAGAAGGGAAATAGGTACCAAAATAGAGAAAATCATATAACTTACATAGTCTTTTGATTTACAATCTTTTTGACGGTCATGAACCAAGAGAATCGCCAGAATTTTTTCAACCTGTAAATTCAAAAAGATTGAAAAACACAGCTCTACTAATATAAGACTGGAAAATTTCGTTTCAAAATTCCAACGGGAAGTTGGTCAGAGCGTGACAGACGGATGGACCGACAGGCCCTCCTCTAATATAATATAGATCATCCTCGAAAATATAGTTCATATTGTTCATGTTTTTTATAAGAAAAATCGAAATCGAATCCAAAAAATGTATTATTATTAGTTAATTAATATTATATTATCAATATTGTTTTTTAACTTAAGTCATTGCTAAGCCCCCGAAATCGAGGGCTTAAATATTTGGGGGTTAAGTATGAAATTTAACAAACTTTCATTGTCATCCGTTGCTAACCACGTTCGTTGCTAAGATAACACGTTCTCTGATTGAAAATAAAATCATGTTTCAAGACCCAAATGGCGTGAATAAAGATGCCAGGACCCCCAATATATATTTTATTAATAAATAACAGTATCGTTTAAGTCTTATAATATTAAATCACAAATAAATCAGCAGAATATCACTAAAATTTACAACGTTGCCATGTTGCTGATACTTTATTTTAAGTTATACTTAAATTGTGCGGTGCGATTGGGCATAAGAAACATTTTCATTTACTACAAAAAATAAAAAAATTATTGTAGTAAAGGAAAATATTAAAGAAAAATTCGGCAAGAAAGTTATAAAAATTTTTTTATCAACTTGCTTGCAAAAATGATGGAACAGTGAGTAAACCGTAAACCGGGACTCAGAAGAAATCGTATCAGTGAGAGCAAACTTGATTTTTTGTACTTTTTCTAACGACAAAATTTTATTTATTTATTTAGGGCATCCATCACCAAAGGCTTTTCTTTTTAATGCCTCATACATTTTTTTTTTCCTATAAAATTTTGGATGCCATTTATTATGTTAAAGAGTTATTTCTTTTAAAAGTATTTTTATTATTGAATATTTTTTAAAGATTAATAAATAACATAAAAAAAAAAATAAATGTGTACTCACAAAACCGCAAAAACTGGAGCTCCCCGCCGCAGCCCTTAGGTCAACTCCACGGCTTCTCTGCCAAAACTAAATTCGATCGTTGCTTAAGCACAGACTAAAGGCAGCAAAGATAAACGAGTCAGATCCTGCTTAAACTTGCAAAGCCTGCAAGAGAAAAAAATAGAGTAAATTAAATCCTAGTGAAGTGAACATTTTTTCCGATTCATTTATAAATAATTTTATTATTAAAAATTTTCTCCAGTTTTATTATCTATTCACCTTTTGAGGGATTGAAGTTCACACAATCGATGATCTTCCTTCTAAATCCCAAATGCTCCGAAGAGACAAATCTGAAAAAGAAAAGATATATTAGAATCTTTCTCTCTCTCACTTATCAAATATAAAAACAATAATTTCCTCAGACGATAGGTCGGTTGGGGTGAGTTTTATAATCATTCACTTTAAGATAAAAAGAGCACATAGCCTAAAAGCCAGGCGCTGCAACTCCTGGCCTTTCTAGCACTCGACTGAAGGCCCTTTCTTATTCTCTGGGCTCTCTTTAGAAAAGAATCCTAATAACACTTCCCATTTAAGTAAAAGATAAAAAATCTGGTGTGACTGGTCGCATCAGATTTTTTGTGTCGACATATATTTAGTTTCCACCGATATACATATCAGGGGCGTATTTATGGGGGGGGGGCCGAGGGGGCCCGGGCCCCCCCGAAATTTCCCAAACACATATACATATATAGGGATATACAGACATCAGCGCAACAAATTTTTCCGCAGGATGGACAACTTTGGTTTCGCAATAGAAAAAATGTTCCTCAAAAAATTTCGTGTGAAAAAAATATAGTTTCTTAAAAAAAAAATTTTCCGCAGAAAAATTTTTGAGTTCGGGCCCCCCCGAAAAAAATTTCTATATACGCCCCTGATACATATATTAGAATTCAAGAGGTAAAATTTATAAACATGGAAAAATATTTATATTTTGTTACCATGGCAACCATTTCTCCAATCTTTTCTATGGAGTTCAGGAGTAAAGTGGTCTTCAGAAGATTTCAATGGCAAAATGAGAATATACATTTTAAAGAGCATCTAAAAAATAATTGATTTTTGAATTTTTATCAAAATAGTTGGAGCGAATTTTGAAGAAATTGAAAAAAAAAAAAACTGAAAAAGTGCATCAGTAAAGTACTAGTACTCTTTGGTCGATTTTGTTCAAAAGTTTCGTGTCACGTCCCATGGGTGTACCTAACTTAAATATAAAATTTCAACTTCCTATCACTTTTCGGTCTTCAGAAGATTTCAATGGCAAAATGAGAATATACATTTTAAAGAGCATCTAAAAAATAATTGATTTTTGAATTTTTACTTTCTCTTACCTATGTATATATGTAATATATATATAGAGAGAAAGTATTGGATTCATGTCAAAAATTCGATGTCGAGATTTTGATGGATCTTCACGTTTTGAGGTCCCCTGAATCCAAAAAAGTGGTTTTCGCGACATGGTCTGTCTGTGTGTGGGTGGGTGTGTGTGTGGGTGGGTGGGTGGGTGTGTGTTCAATTTTAAGCATGAAGGAATTGAGCTATGAGGCTGAAATTTTATATTTAAGTTAAACACCCCCGGGACCGGAAAAATAAGCTTTTAATCAAAATCGGCCAAAGAGTACTAGTACTTTACTGATGTAATTTTTCAGTTTTTTTTGATTTTCTCAAAATTCGCTCTAACGATTTTGATTAAAATTCAAAAATCAATTATTTTTTAGATGCTCTTTCAAATGTATATTCTCGTTTTGCCCTCAAAATTGTTTGAAGCACACTTTACTCTTGTGCTTCATAGGAAAGATAGGAAAAATGGTTGCCATGGTTACAAAATATAAATATTTTCCCATACTTATAAATTTTACATCTGAATTCAAATATTCCCTACTGCCGGGAACTAAATACATGTCGACACAAAAAATCTGGTGTGACAAGCACAGTACACAACTTTCGATTACCGAAGGTAAGAGAAAGTTGTGTGCTGTGCGCCAGTCACACCAGATTTTTATCAAAATAGTTGGAGCGAATTTTGAAGAAATTGAAAAAAAAAAAAACTGAAAAAGTGCATCAGTAAAGTACTAGTACTCTTTGGTCGATTTTGTTCAAAAGTTTCGTGTCACGTCCCATGGGTGTACCTAACTTAAATATAAAATTTCAACTTCCTATCACTTTTCGTTCTTGAGATATTTTGTTCACAGACAGACCACTTTTTTGATTCAGGGAACTTCAAAACGTGTATATCCATCAAAATCTCGACATCGAATTTTTGACATGAATCCAATACTTTCTCTCTATAGATATTAAGATATATAGAGGTAAGAGAAAGTAAAAATTAAAAAAAATAGTGACGAAATTTTTTTTTCTAGCTGAAGACCAACTACAGTATTACGTGAAAAGTAAAAAATCAAATAATTATATTGGATGTACATGTCGGAAGTACCTACATAACAATAGTTAGGGGCTTTTATCTGAGAGGTGGGGATGCTGATGTATTCTTACCCCGTCATCAGGACAGAAAATACAAAATACAAATCGTTTATAGATTTCACTCTATAACCCAAAGAGGGTTAGCTTAGTTCTGAAGATAGAATGACCGAAACATCACTCCTGGCTTCAATTAATAGATCTACTTAGCTGCTTTATAAAGCCTGCATACAGTATTAATTAACAGAAACAGAAATTATTTTAAGGCAAATTCAATAAATTTTATCGCTCAAGTCGGTAAACAAACCACAAGCTCATAAAGTAAGATCTCTATTGACTGAATATTTCATAAAATAACGCGAGAAGTAAAAAAAAAACTATAGAAGTACTAACCATTTATTTTAATTTTTTATGTTAGATAATAAATTAAAGAACACATTACTCCAATTTTTCAGACTTTAAATTCTTTTCTTCTATTATACATGATAGGCGGTTAATCACTAAATTGAATAAAAGACTCGCATAATAATAAATAAATCAATGTTATGAAATCTTAAAGCAAGCAAGAGAGAGTGTATTCGTGTTCATCCCGGATCACCCTCCGACATTTAAACACGTCCAAAAAGACAACATAATCACAATTCAACAAACATGGGATATTATTTCATCACACATCGACAACGATCAACATCATTCATTCATGAATTCATTCACCACATAATAAATAAATTTAACAAATAGATAAATAATGAAACACGACCACTAATCAAGGAGATGAGAAACGCCCTCCCTCGTCAACTCTCTTCATTTATTTTATTTATTCTTTTTCAAATAAAGAGTGAATTATCTCAATTTAAATTTTTTAGGTGGAAATCTATTCCTTCTTCTATCTTAAATTTATCCCTTTGTGGGGTCGGCAAAATTAATTTATAAAGAATTGAGACCGAGAGAAAAGCAAGCCGACCCGTCTCAAGGAGACGATATGAAAAAGAGCAAAAAAGGCTGACAAAGGAAGGGAAGATATGCCAGCCTTAGCTCGGGTAACTCGTGGTCGCCATCCACGTACTCACTAGAAGTGAGCCCCTGAGTGAGAAATAACTTTCTACCGGGATTCCCCTTTTATATGTGAAAAAGAAAAACGCTAAATTTTTAGCAATTTTTTTTTATATACCCGAGGTGCTTTCGTGCTTCTGGTTTGAGGTGTCTTGTCTTCGTTCGGGGAATCCCGGTAGAAATTTCAAATAATAATAAAATAACAAATAAAACGATAATTTTTTTTTTAATTAGTGAAGGGGGTATATTTTTTAATGTAACGAATTGCATAGCTAAAGTAAAGCCCCCATGGTTAGACGCGAAGATGGGTGGCATGGCTAGTAGTGTAAAAATTTATCCATCCTCTTCTATGCTAGGGAGGATGTCCTAGTTTAAGAAGGCACTCTAGCCTACTCCTTACGAAGAATTTGCATCTGTTAAAATAATAATATTTTGATAAGGTGGATAGATGACTAGATGACGTTTCGAACCGGGTATGGTCCATCTTCAAAATCCGAAACGTCAGTTTAGAAAGAATAAAATAAATGAAAAAATTAATAATTGCATTTTTCTCTCTTCCTGAGAAAAAAATTCGATAATAATAGGCCTATTATTTAATTGCCTTTAGAAAAAAAAAAGTTGTGACTTATTACTTATTAAATTATTATTGAAGTTGTAATTTAAAATAAATCCTTAATAAATGTATTTAATTTGATCAGGTTGGTTTTATGTTGGCCACATCAGTTTATTATTTAATAAATTATTTATTGATATAAACGAACCTAATTCAAAATGACAGCTCCAACAGTTATTTTATAAATTATATGTCAATTAAAAAAAAAATCGATTTGCAACAACAAATGTTTTTGTCTTTGTAGTTTTTTTGTTGTTTCGTACAAGGATTTAATTTCTAATTTGAATATTATCATTATCATCATCATCATTTTGACTTCCCACACATCGACGGACACACACACACACTTCACAATTGAGATATAAACAAGCAACAGTAGACAGCGAACAGACAGGAAGGTATGAATAAATGAATGGGAATTATTTTTCTTAAAATAATTAAATAAACAATTTCTATTCAATTCAAAAATCATTAATCATTATTCTTCAGATTAAATTGTTATTCTCTGTCATTTTAAATTTTTTTTAATATTATAAAATTATTATTATTCATTCATTCGTATGCAAAATAATTATGAATGCTCGAAGATGGCACGAGGGGAAATTTTGCAGGTTAAATAAATTATTTGCTATTTTATAAAATCGTTTAAAAAGTAAATAAATTATATATAATTTTTTTTCACCTTTGTTCTATAATTGTATATTAGTTCTTTTTTTGCTGGACGGTAGATAACCAAAATGGCCAACACACTAATGAATTTTTAATTAAAGTGCTCCCAAATTTCTTTAAAGATCATAGGGTGAATTGTTTAATCTTCTTGATTAAATCACTTTACACAGTGATGGTCTCCAATATTTTGTTAAGGGAGAGAAGCGAAATTTGGTATAGGAGAGGCGGAAGGCAGTGGCGCATCCAAGGGGGAGGTTAATTATGATTTATTATATTTTAGTTGAAGACTCGAATTGGCATTAAAGAAGAACTTTTGTATGATTAAAATCATAATATTAATATTTTCAAAATCATCTAAAAAATAAATGATTTAAGAATTTTAATCAAAATTGTTGGTGTAAATTTTGAAAAAATCAAAAATACAAACTAAAAAAGTACATCTGTAAAATACTAGTAAATATTCTTTAACCTGATTTTATTCAAAACTTACAAAACGTACGATACATGAGTACTTAGCTTAGGTTTAAAATTTTAGAATCGAGAGTTTATTCGTTTTTGAATTATTTTGTTAAATCTCATTTTTTGAAATTTCCTTTTAAATCGGATAAATTTATCGATAAAAGGAGTCAAATCCATGCTAAATAGGAAATGAATTTTTCATAAGAATTTCACGGAAATGTTTGTAAATATTTAGTGATTTTAACAGGATAGCAATTCATGAGAATTTAATTTATTTTATCATTAAATTTAGCAAATTTCAAGTGAAATATCAAAATATGTGGGTTAAGCAAATTACTCAAAAACGAAAAAACTTTCGAAACTCAAATTTTATATTTAAGAGATCTACCCATGTGGCACATCTCTCGGAGATTTTGGATAAAATCGGCCTAAGGATAATAGTACTTTACAAATATACTTTTTTAGTTTTTATCGAGGTTCTCACCAAAGTCTAGACGCAAAATCCATCCAATGCGAGAGTAGGTTATATAAAACGTTTTTGTCACCCCAATCGTTGCAATTAAGCAATGACAAGCGCGACGAAAGCCAAAAGGGATTGGTGACCCCGAGCAATCAGCGTGTGGAAGGTCCCCGGGTAGCCATCGATACTTTGTAATTTAAAATAAATACAATAAAAAAAAAAGTTTGGTCCCGCTTTTTTTAAATATAAGTCATACCCCTAAATGGCCTTAGTAGCCAAAAAGGGTTTAAAACAAAAAAATAGTAAAAAAGATTTTGAAACCTATTCATTGAAAGACTTTTTTTAATGTATTTTGTGAATTGGAAGATCAAGTGATCCCTGGCCGAATCCGGGATCTCCAGCCTAGCCGTCACTTCCTTAACACCAAATCAACAAAAATTTGACCATATCCACAAAAAACTCAAATTTCCTATTTATCTGCACTTCTTCCTAAAAATATTAAGATATTAATCAACTTGCAGCATCCATATAGAAAAGAAAATTTCAAGTTATTTCGTTTTGCAGTGAAACTGATATCAAAACATCAATTTAATAAAACAAATCCTTATAATAAAAGAAACAAAATGATTAACAAATAAAGAGGCGGGACAAATTATTTAGCTCTATAAAATAAGATGGGAATAATTTGGAGATTAACGCTCTTTGACAGGACTTAGAGTGTGGGTGTGTCGCCGTAGCGTGGGTGGGTGGCGTCAATGAAATAAGCCAATTGGAGCGATCAGATAGAGAAATTATCCGACATGAACACCCTATAGTTAAGAGAGGAGCTACACCTGAGCCCAGGGCTACGCAGGCATGTCTCGCACCTACGCACGGGCTTATTAAATGTTAGATGATCCCTTTCGTTCGCTCATCGCAATAATTCATCCAACATTAATGGCCTCTATTAAATTATATTATTATAAAACCTTTAATTTCTTTATTGGGAATTAAAAGAGTTCATTGACTCGAGGTCGATCTTAATTAATCATATATATTTATTTAATTTGCATGTATGTACAGTAAGCGCCACAATTAAGTCCCCACCTGATTGCTTTAGTCTTAAGTATATGGTATAGTATATGTTAAATGGTGAAGTAATTTTAAATTTTAAAAGGTAAAATAAAATCATCTGTACCAGATTTAACGTAGTACCTTTTCGGTCATTAAAATTATTTCACTTTGCACCATATATAATACTATACCATATACTCATATACTTAAGGCTCTAGCTATTAGGTGGGGACTTAATTGTGGCGCTCACTGTACCTTATTGTTATTTTTAAATTAGAAATTAAACTTTTATGAATTCCGACTTCTATTATAAATTTTTTTGTTTTAAGAAAATCTATTCATTACAAAATTAAATCCTCAAGAATAAATTATAGAGACATTCAGTTTAGATTCAATATTCATCTCTATTTTACAAAGTTCGGCAAAGAGGCTCAATTCTCTCATTACAGTTTTATTATATAACATATTTGAAAAAGTTTTTTAGTCTTAGTTAGAGGGACGATTCCAGCCAGGATCTTGTTTCAATTAAAAGGGATTAATCAAATCTCAGGAAATAAAATCAGGAGCCTAATCTAGTCTCTGGAAGGACTATTGGCCATTCGGTCTGAAAATGAAAGGCCAGATTTTACTCCTTTTTATTAGAGACAATCTTTTTATATACTATGTCTACACCACTATGGTCACACCAGATTTTTTTGTGTCGACATATGTTTAGTTTCCGCCAACATATTAGAATACAAGATATAAAATTTAAAACATGGTTTTTTTTTTTGCCCTTTTAGCCGAGGCCATAGAGTACATGGGTTAATATTTATATTTTGTTACCATGGTTCATTTCTCATATTTTTCCTATTTATTTCAAATGATTGGTAGTCAGTCAATTCAAATGAAATAAATTTTTCTCGATTAGGACGGAAAACGAACCTGGGATTCCAGCCAATGCCTTCTCTCTGAGTCACGGGTCCCAGGAAAGATGAATACATTATTTTAGTAAAAAAAAAAATATGGTGTGACTGGTCGCACAGCACACAACTTTCTCTTACCTTCGGTAATCGAAAGTTGTCTTTTGTGCTTGTCACACCAGATGTTTTGTGTCGACATATATTTAGTTTCAATCGATATAGATGTATTAAAATTCAAGATGTATAATTTATATGGAAAATATTTATATTTTGTTACGATGGCAAGCATTTTCTCCTATCTTTCCTATGAAGGACAAGAGTAAAGTGTGCTTCAAACAATTTTGAGAGCATAATGAGCATCTAAAAAATAAGTGATTTTTGAATTTTGATCAAAATCCTTGGAGCGAATTTTGAGAAATTAGAAAAAAAAAAAAACAGAAAAAGTACATCAGTAAAGAACAAGTACTTTTTGGCCGATTTTGTTCAAAAGCTTCGTGTCACGTCCCTTGTTGGTGCCTAAATTAAGTATAAATATTCAACCTCCTCGCTCTTTTCGTTCTTGAGATATTTATTAGAAATACTGTACATTAATTGATGGGACCAAAAAAATTCAATCCTTCCGGCACTGATTAAAAATTAATTTTTTTATTGAACTTTCTCTTAAAAATTTCATTAATAATAATAAAAACGAAAGTGTTTTGAAAATTAAAATAAGGAACCATTTTTAGCCCAAGGGCAAACAAAATAAATAAGGAACAAACTTGCCAATAAAAAATTAAGACTATAATTACATTGAGAATTTTTGATACAGAGGACCTTTATTTCATTTCTTTAAATTAAGCCTAAATAATTATAGATTTTCTATTTTTTAAGACACGGAGAAGGTCTATTTTTTGGTTTGTCAAAAATAAAAAAAATCATAATTGACAGTCTGATAAAGTAAAATACTCACTTAAAAAAAAACTAATAAATTTTTTCAACAAGATTATTAACTATAATAACAAATTTGGTACATAAATACCAGTTTAATGAATTTGCAAATGTCAATAAATAAGAGAAAAAAAAAAACCGAAGCGCATAAATTTGAACGACACATTTGCATAATTTGCTGTTTTTTTATTAGAGTTTTTCGGCTGCTGCTGGACCACCTGAGGAGACAAAAGAGATTAATAACATTTGCATAAGCTTGGAAATCAAATATCTCATCGTTTTCATATATTTATATTCAGGGCGGTCAGGGGGAAGGAATTCCAATTTATGGATCATACATAAAATATTAAAAATATTTTTTTTTCAGTTAGTGCTTTATTTAAGGAAATAAATCGATAGCTAACTGAAAAGAAAAAAAATGTTTCTTTTAATTTGGTTAATTAAAAAGAGTAAATAATTAAAAAAACTTGTTCTAATCTCAAAAAAAAAAAAATTTAATTTAATTATGCAAATTCTGAAAGTCAAAAATTCAGGGGATATTTTATTAATAGGCCTATAAACAAAAACTAACAAGTAAGTAGGAAAATTAATTTCAATTTTTACTTTCTCTTACCTCTATATATGTTAATATATAGAGAGAGAAAGTATTGGATTCATGTCAAAATTCGATGTTGAGAATTTAATGGATTTACACGTTTTGAGGTCTCCTGAATCCAAAAAAGTGGTTCTAGCGTCATGGTCTGTCTGTGTGTGTGTGTCTGAGAACAAAATAACTCCAAAACGAAAAGAGTCAGAATGTTGAAATTTTATATTTAAGTTAGGCATCCCCCTGGGACGTGAAAATAAGCTTTTGATCAAAATCGGCCAAAAAGTACTAGTACTTTACTGATGCACTTTTTCCAGTTTTTTTTTTTTTTGATTTTCTCAAAATTCGCTCTAACGATTTTGATTAAAATTCAAAAATCAATTATTTTTTAGATGCTCTTTTAAATGTATATTCTCATTTTGCCTTCAAAATTGTTTGAAGCACACTTTACTCTCGTACTTCATAGAAAAGATAGAAGAAATGGTTGACATGGTAACAAAATATAAATATTTTCCCATGTTTTATAAATTTTACATCTTTAATTTTAATATATCGGCGGAAACTAAATACATGTCGACACGAAAAATCTGGTGTGACAAGAACAGAACACAACTTTCGATTAATGAAGGTAAGAGAAAGTTGTGTGCTGTGCGACAGCACACCAGATTTTTTATACTTTTGGCATTTGGCGATTCTTGGCAACCCTAGGGCTAAAGTTTTTTTGAATATTCCAACCCTTTTGTACACATGCAGAGCTTGGCATTGCTTCTTCTTATTTTTGCCAAATTACTTAATATTATTCATCCCCTTTCAGGGGTTTGAATGATTCAGTGTTTTCATAAAAAGGCATAAAAAATTTAAGCGATAAGGAAATCTTGAGCTCTTGACATTTATATCCGAATTTTTAGGTCCTACTTTAGTAAAAAAATTACTTTTTTTGCAAAATGGAATGTTGTTGTTGTGAAATAAAAAATTGATGTGATCATCACTTTACACTTAAAGGGATGTCAAACAGTTGATAAAATTAAAATAAATTCTCAGCCGAGAATGAAGAAAAAAAAAAATTAAAATAAATTAGAAAATTAGAATTTGAAGTGGTAGTTATTTAATTCGAGTTGTCAAAGAAATTGACATTCCCGGGTTAGTTGGACTCCAAAAGACATGCTGTTTCAATCGCCATCTAGTTAATAGGAATACGAGGCACTCCCTTGCCCTCTTCTATCGGCGGCCCGGGTATGAGAGGCAACATATGTATGTATGCACTACTCCAGATGGTCAAAGCAATATTTTGTCTGAGAGAATATGTTAAACATTTTTATTATTATAGGACTACAAGAATCTATTTTTTTTATACATACTTTTTATTAGATGAAATTAATACTTGATTCTTTGGTCACGAAATATGTTAGTTGCAAATTCATCGTGGATTTTTTTAAAGCTTAGGTTGATATTTTTTTAAAATTGTATTTATCTTCTTCTCTCCTCGCCTTATTTCCGTGATGCGGGGTCGGCGAACCTCACTCTTTCCCTCCAACCCTATCATGCGTTTTTACGACCGGAAGAAATAGGACAGGCCAGCCCGTCGCACGGTCTGACGCCTTTTGAAAAGAGGAAGGAAGAGACAGACATTTAAGGATTGAAGGACTGCCTGTCCCAGCTCGGGCAGCTCGTGGTCGCCATCCACGTACCCACAAGATCTGGGGCCCTGAGCAATTGTATTTATGCCTTTTGGAATAATAAAAATAACATTTTTTAAAATTTTCGGATTTAAAAAAGGAAAATTAAATATTTTCTAGCGCGGCGAAAATTCAGGATTGGTGAGCCCGAGCAATCAGCGTGTGGAACGTCACCCGGTAGCCATCGATACTTTAAATTTTTAATAAATAAAATTCTAACCCCTAATGGCCACAGTTGCCGAAAAAGTTTTTTTTTTTTTTTTTTAATTAAATTATATATTTTACTAATAGATAAGCATCCTCCCTTTCGATGTTTCGAAATCTACCAATTTTAAATAAAATAAGGGCGGCTTAAGCAAATTTTAAGACAATAAAATTGGTTCCTCTCCACATAAGGAACTCAAAGATGACGACCTTGATTATCTGTTATAAAATTACTCTAGCATCACTTCTTCCGCTTTTTTGAAAGTCAATGGTATTTATATAATAATAAAATAGAACGATGATTAATACTCGAGTGACTCGCGGCGCGTGATTTATAAATAGGTAGAGAAAATGGCATCGAGTCAATTAGACTCACTAAAAAAACAGCAGGATCATCTCTTTTTTTCTTTGCGCTCGCTAATAAATACACGATCAAGATGAAGGAATATTTACTTTTGTATATAATTAACAATATTGGAAATTTTTTACTTTTACTGATCGTGAGGTTCTACGAGATATTCTTTTGATCTTGATAAAATAAAAATAAACATGTTTTTTAGTCCAGTTTTTCAACTTTTTATTGGATATTTATCATAAATTACTTGAGTAAATATTAAATTTAAGGTAAAAAACCCAGTGCTGTTGAGAGAAATAAAAATTTTCCGCGATTTGTTGTCTATTGCCTACAGCGCCATACCGCAAGAAAAAATTCAATATTGCTATTAATTATTAAAATTTGATTAGCTTTTATTGAAGTTTATGTATATTATTTAAATTAATTAGATTTAATTAAAAATAAATAGAAATAGTAAAACTTAAACATTCATGAAATGTAAACTTGGGGTTTTTTTCTTTTTATTAGAAAAATTATACAAGCTAATATTTGGGAAAAAAATTTTATAAATTAGTTGGAAAAAAATCTTTAGAAAAAATAAATATTAGCTAATAATTAACACGATGTAATATGAGAAAAAATTTCATGAATGGAAAAAAAATCTTTTTTTATTTAAATAGTTTTTTTTTCTCTCTTCATGATTGATTTTAATTATTTTTTTATTGTTTGTTTTGAAAATAATTTTGGTTTGTTTGTTTATTAAATAAACACGAGAGAATCCCTCCTCCCCCCTAAACAAAAATAATTTTAGAATTCTATAATTAATTCATTATAAAATTAGAAAACTAAAAAAGAAAAAGAAAAGCCAGGTTCCTTGAGATTCAGTGCAGAATCTTTTTGTTTATTTTGTTAGTTAGTATTGGAATTTTTTAAGATTTTAGATACAAAACAGTCGAATATTAAAGAATATTTATTTTTGCTCCAGGATCATCTTTATTTACTTTTTCTTATTTTTAAAATTTAACTCTTTCTTACCCCCTTAGAGGTAAGTAAAGCTCATGTCCTAGAATAAAATATTACTTTCTTAATACTAGGCTATTAATCAATTCCTTTACAAACAAATTACATTACACATTGAATATCTCTGTGTTTGTTTACATTCCTAAATGGATACCACTTTATATTTACACTAGCCGCCGTCTAGTCAGCGGGTTTGCTCTCACCCCCTGGACCCTCTTGTCTTTCGGCGGACATAGTTATTGGCAATATAGGATATTTCTTTTTACAATGAAAGTGCGAAGAACCCGGAGATAAAGTAGGGTATTGGGGACAGAAAAAGGGTCTATTAAAGCTGCCAAAGGCAAAAGAATAGATATTGGAGAAATGTGATTATAATTAATTCCCCAAAACTATGCCATAATAAAATAAATAAATAAAATAAATCTATTCATTTTATTATCACTTTCTCTTACCTCTATATATAAGTAATATATATGAGAGAGAAAGTATTGGATTCATGTCAAAAATTCGATGTCCAGATTTTGATGGATATACACGTTTTTGAGATCTCCTGAATCCAAAAAAGTGGTTTTCGTGACATGGTCTGCTGAGGGTCTGTCTATTTGTATGTGTGTTTGTGTGTGTCTGTGAACAAAATATCTCAAGAACTAAAAGAGCTAGGAGGTTGAAAGTTAATTTATTTAAGTTAGGTACCGCCCCCCCCCTCCCTGAGATATAACACGAAGCTTTTGAACAAAATCGGCAAAAAATTACTAGTACTTTATCGATGTACTTTTTCAGTTTTTATCGATTTTTTTCAAAATTCTCTCCAACGATTTTGAATAAAATTCAAAAATCAATTATTTTTTAGATGCTCTTTCAAATGTATATTTTCATTTTGCTCTCAAAATTGTTTGAAGCACACTTTAATCTTGTAAAATGGTTGCCATGGTAACATCTAAAATATAACTATTTTCCCATGTTTATAAATTTTACATCTTGAATTCTAATATAACGGCGGTCGACACAAAAAATCTGATGTGACAAACACAGAATTGTGTGCTGTGCGACAAGTCACACCAGTTTTTAAAAAGTAGAATCAAAAGTAAAACAAATATGTAAATTATTTCTACTTCTATTAATAATAAAATGATGAGATGTGGTATATTTTATAATAAAATATTGCACTGAAGGGAGTTGCTTCATTACAAGGCTAAGTCGTTTAATCAAGGGCCAGCTACTTGACCATAGATGAAGAAACTGGCTCTGAGTGTCAAATCATCACGAAGATACTTTTGTTTTGTTTAAAAATGTAGCTTTTTGAAATTCCATTGGATGAATCATGGGCGCCATGCAGGACTTTCCCTCTGTCTCTACTTTTCCTGGACTTTTTACTTTCTCTTACGTATATTGTAATATATAGAGAGAAAGTATTGTTCTATATTGACATTGAATTTTTTCTTGATTTTCTAACCAATTTTATTTAATAAAATTTATGAATTTTTTTTTCTTGTTCGGGGCCGTATTAAATCATAACTAACCACCTAAACCAGAATATAATTTAATATTTAGATTGTCGTTCTATTCATTTATTACGAATAACAACAAACTGAACATAACATCTGGTATTCTTTTTTCTAAAGGGCTTTTATACACCTTTAGGCCCTGTAGCAAAATGTTTATGTTAATGTTGATGTTGAACATGAACTCTGCCCTGACGAGACGCCGAGTGATGCAAGATGAATCTCTACTACCATGGACCCTCCAAATGTTTGAAATCCGCCAAGGACTTTAGGATTATCATAATCTTAAATGTCCTTGGACTGATTGGACAAAAGAAACCCGGTTGTTTGAAATAAAAGACGACATTTTTTTTATACTCTCATTATAAATCACAATGCGAATTTAAAAGTTTTTTTTTTTTTTTTTTTTTTTTTTTTTTTTTGTGAACTTGAACTTTATAAATATTTGAAAATTTTTATTGTGGAATCTAAAGTCAAAAGATTAAATATTAGTCTATGATATTTATTATACTATATTCATGTGGAATCGCGGTTTTTACTTTCTCTTATCTATAGCCTATATACGGGAGCATAAAAGTGTCTGTCTACTAATAATATTACGTCGATTGAATGAGTGGTTGAAATTTTTTATATTTCAGTTAGGCACCCCCCTAAGGCGTGAAAATAACTTTAAACAAAATCGGCAAATTGTATTAGTACTTTACTAATTCTTACTTTCATTTTTTTTTTTTTTTTCCGATTTACTGCTCAAATTCGCTATAAAGATTTTGATTAAAATTCAAAAATCAATTATTTTTAGATGCTCTTTTAAAATGTGTATTCTCATTTTGCCATTTAAATCTTCTCAAGACCACTTTACTCTTGTATTTCATAGGGAAGATAGAATGGTTGCCATGGTAACAAAATATAAATATTTTACCATACTAATAAATTTGCTTCAGAATTTAAATGTACCGTATTGTCGAAAACTAAAT
>JAKCPI010029783.1:0-15488 GCA_023213315.1 Euborellia annulipes | reverse complement strand
CTCTATAATGAAAATTTTGTAAGAATCTAATTCTAGTCTTTCAAATTCATAATGTAAATAAATAAAATAAGAAATTCGGCCAATGGGCGTCTAACATTATCAGCTATTTGCATAACTTAAATAAATTTAGATACGAACTGTTTAGGCCCAGGGCAAATCCGAGTTGATTAACAATAGTTTTTTTCTTCACTAGTCTGATCTATTGAAGCAACAAAATATTTTTATTTTTTTTAAATTTAAGAATACATCACCAAAATAGGCTGGAATGTAGGGAAGTTACGTTTTCATGTCACAGGTTGAAAGTGGACAATAAATATTTATTTCTTTTTTTTTGAGAGAAGTATTTTTTTTCGGGATCTATTGCAACTAAGGGCGTTCGATTATGGGAAAAAATAATGGATTATCGATTCTTCTTCTTTCTACGGCTTCTCCTTCAGAAGTTTGCCGATTTCTCCTTCAACCAGGCGCAATCTCGTTGGTTGTAATGAGAATAGAATACCTCTCATTTAAACAATTAACAAATAAGAGATATACATAATATTTAAGATATTATATATACGTTCAGATCCGTGAAGAAAAATCATACAATTTAATATTTATTAATTTAAATATCCGACAAAGGTTGGGGTATGCCGCCGGGAGTTGAACCACGGATCCACCGATTTGTACTCAGTGTGCCCTAACCACTTGACCTCAGCACGGCATTTGGGTATTTAAACTAATTGATTTTAGTTTGCATGTAATATGAAAATTATGCTTTTGCTCCCACTTTCAGGCTAAACTTACTGCGGTATCTTAAAAAAAAAGCACAAATTAATCAAACTTTTAACTGGAAAATTATTCACGAACAATTAAAAAAATACCTCTTTATAAGATAAAGCTCATCTCGGATCGGATTTGGAGACCAACTCAGATTTTTCACATAAAATTTCCTTTAAAACCTAATTTTCTTTGATTAATAATAAATTCTAAGATGAGGAGGCAAGTGGATAAGCCAGTTAAGCTGTGGATTACGGATTTGAAGTCTCAACACCACTCGGATTTGAATCCAGTTTGCCACAAATAATTCAACATTGCCGAAGTCTCCTCTTAGGATAGGAAAATAGTAGAAAATCTCACCCCATAGACACAAAGGGCCCAATTAAAGGTGGCTTATGTGCCTTAAAAATGAGGATTAGTCTGACTGGGTAAACGAGGAACTGCTGGGGTGGCTGAGAAAGAGCAATACCTCCGATTGGGTAACTGAGGATCTGATGAAAAAGGTTATAGGCCGAGTCGCTGAGTGACAATGCCTAATAAAATCCAATCCAAAAATCCTTAGATATTAATTATTTTTTTTAGAAATTTTTTACTTAATCTGATTCCTACATTTTTTTTCGATATTAACGATTACGTAATGTTTGAGATGATGATTGAGTTGAGATGACCTTTCGCTCTCTCTCTCTCCTCAGATGATTGATGATGATCCAATGAACTCACAGAATATTTAGGATTATTAATAATGATATATAAAATTTGCTCCAGGGTTTTTTTTTCTTTTTTTTTTTTTTTCTTCCGACAAATAGTTGTCTTATCAAAAGAGAAATTTTCTCTCGCTTTTGGATGTGCATTGAATAAACAAATTGTTGTTGATTATGTAGAACCCTTTTTTTTATACACCTCTAAGATAATGGAACAAATTATGATCCTCTTTCACTTTGATTTTTACGATCGTCGAAGTTAAAAGGCTCTGATAAAACAAAAACAACTCAATCGAAACGTGATATTGTTGCGTCAACAACACATGTCCATTAAATAAGTGATAAATCAGAGTGTAATTAAAAAAGAAAAAAAAACACGCGGATCCCCCTCGGGAATTATTAAAAATGAATTAAAAAAAAGATTAAATCATTAAAATAAATTAAGCCATCAAACAATCATGATATATGAAGATAATTTTATTAAATTTCTTCAATTTTACGATAAAACAAACATCACAGCAATGGGTTTATAATGAGAAAAAAAAAATTTAATATTCCTGAAAATTTTATTGTTCGAAAAAAATAAAAATTTATTTCAAAGACGGGACAATAAGTCTCATTTTATCTATCAAATGAAGATTATTATTAATTCGAAATTATGTCGGTCGAAATTTTTTTGTTTAATGTCTTTTTCTGTATCTGAGGCCATTTAGACATTTAGCCTGGAGCAGATACGAACTCTCGACCTCAGGCACCTTTATCTAATACTTTATAACCGAGGGTCGAAATATTTACAAAATAAAATTATGGGAGAGTGGTCCATCTAAAGGGAGGTGCAAATATTGGCAAATGATTGCTAGTCTTATAAATAAAATAATAAAATTTAGAAGATTCTGGGACGGAGTTTTTAATTAAAATAATAAATATGAATAAATAAAAAAATATTTTTATATAAATTTATATTTTTTAGAACTAAAAATTTTGTTTTTGTATTATTTTATTAAATGGGTGGGGGGGGGTCATACGATTAAATATTTTTGAGGGAGGCGTTGTAACATAAAGTTTGGAAATCACTGGCCTAAAGTAAGACTCATTCTAGAAAATTATACTATGTGTAAAACCCAAAGGCAGATCCAGGGAAGTTTTTCAGGGTTTTAATTTTTTTCATGACTAGACGCGAAGCTCGCCGAAGGCGATATAGTAATGTTAATTATTTTATTTATTAGGATTTGATAAGGCGTTGAAAAATTGAAAGAAATGTTTTTTTAATTTATTTTAACTAAATCGAAGCCAAATAAATAGAAAACATTCAAAAAATAGCGTTGATTATTATTTTTATTAGGGGGGATGAAGGGTTGATTATTTAAGAAAGTCCTTGGAATATTCCAAATCACTTGTTGACATTTTTTCCAGCTCTAAATATAGTTAGATTAGAGCAAAAGGTATTTTTTTACTTTTAATAAAAAGGGAATTGTTATTTTCATTTATTTATTCCTATTCAGAGAGAGACAAGTTTCTCGTTCAGTCGAGCGCGCGGCCGGAGTGTAGGCGCTGCTCTGTTTTTTGTGTTTAAAGTGAATCAAAGTGAATAATTAATATAGTGTAACCCACCCTGACCTTACCGTCAGCCAACACACCCTCTTGGGAGTCTTATTAAAGGTAATTATTATGCATTTTATCGTTGAAAAAAAAAAAAAAAGATAGAAACAAATAATTTGACTGCGAAAAACGATTCTTTTGAATATGGAATTAAATATTTTGTATTTCATTAAGGGTATAGGGAGAATATAAGCTGTTGAAAGGGAGAGGGGGAGTGAAGGTGTCATTGAAAAAAAATTAGTTTTTTATTTTTTATCTTTTTTTTTATTTAAACACACTTTTTTCTCATTCACACTCACACCCCAACACATTCACACAGTCTTTTCGGCAACTCAGGCCATATAAAACTATACGATAACTGTTATTAATTAATAATATACATATTTGGGGTCCAGGCATTTCTATTTAAGCCATTTGGTATCCATTTCGTACTGCCAGGGGTCCGAACCCGCGATGTTCGGTATAGAAGGTAGGCACGCTACCAACTACACCAAGCCCGAGGGCTTTTTAAACATCTTTTATTAAGTCACCATTACATTCTTTCTATATGGCCTATATTTTTGTTAATCAAATTTCCTTAATATACTTTTACACAGGGGTGGATTAAGGGTTGAAAATTAAAATAAAATAATTTCAAAATAAAATAATAATAAAAATAATTATTTATAAATATATTCAAATTATTGTGAGAGTAATTTCGCGGTGAAGGTTCGCATTTCCTTAAAGGGGGAGGGGGGGAGGTATGAATGCATTAACCAGGGGGGGGTTAATGAACCATCCCCTATAATGTTCAAAGATATTAATGTTTTTTAATACTTTTACTAAAAAATCTGGTGTGACTGTCCACAGCACACAACTTTCTCTTACCTTCGGTAATCGAAAGTTGTGTTCTGTGCTTGTCACACCAGATTTTTTGTGTCGACAAAAATTTAGTTTCCGCCAATATATTAGAATTAAAGATGTCAAATTTATAAACATGGGAAAATATTTATATTTTGTTACCATGGCAACCATTTCTCCTATCTTCCCTATGAAGCACAAGAGTAAAGTGTGCTTCAAACAATTTTGAGAGCAAAACGAGAATATACATTTGAAAGAGCATCTAAAAAATAATTGATTTTTGAATTTTAATCAAAATCGTTAGAGCGAATTTTGAGAAAATCGAAAAAAACTGAAAAAGTACATCAGTAAAGTACTAGTACTCTTTGGCCGATTTTGATTAAAAGCTTATTTTTCCGGTCCCGGGGGTGTTTAACTTAAATATAAAATTTCAACCTCGTAGCTCAATTCCTTCATGCTTAAAATTGAACACACACACACACAGACACACACACAGACACACACACAGACAGACCATGTCGCGAAAATCACTTTTTTGGATTCAGGGGACCTCAAAACGTATATATCCATCAAAATCTCGACATCGAATTTTTGACATGAATCCAATACTTTCTCTCTATATATATATTACATATATACATAGGTAAGAAAGTAAAAATAAGAGCATTCCGTTTGAGTTAAAATTTATATTCAATATTTAGCAAATAGGATAGTGGGGTAGAAACATTTTAATGTCATTCCAAAGTTTCTTATTATTGGGGCGCCCTAGACCTTATGAAAAAACCTGGTGAGATGGTCGCACAGCACACAACTTTCTCTTACCCTTCGGCAAGAGAAAGTTGTGTACTGTGCTTGTCACACCAGATTTTTTTGTGTCGACATATATTTAGTTTTCGACAGTACGGTACATTTGAATTCTAGAAGTAAAATTTATTAGTATGGTAAAATATTTATATTTTGTTACCATGGCAACCATTTCTCCTATCTTCCCTATGAAATACAAGAGTAAAGTGGTCTTCAGAAGATTTAAATGGCAAAATGAGAATATACATTTTAAAGAGCATCTAAAAAATAATTGATTTTTGAATTTTAATCAAAATCTTTATAGCGAATTTTGAGAAAATCGAAAAAAAAAAAAAATGAAAAAGTACATCAGTAAAGTACTAATACAATTTGGCCGATTTTGTTTAAAAGTTTATTTTCACGCCTTAGGGGGGTGCCTAACTGAAATATAAAAAATTTCAACCACCTAGCTCAATTGGATACATACAGACAGACACTTTTTACGTTCTCGTATATAGGCTTATAGATAAGAGAAAGTAAAAAACCGCGATTCCACATGAATATAGTATAATAAATATCATAGACTAATATTTAATCTTTGACTTTAGATTCCACAATAAAAATTTTCAAATATTTATAAAGTTCAAGTTCACAAAAAAAAAAAAAAAAAAAAAAAAAAAAAACTTTAAATTCGCATTGTGATTTATAATGAGAGTATAAAAAAAATGTCGTCTTTTATTTCAAACAATCGGGCTTTTGTCTAATCAGTCCAAGGACATTTTAAGATTATGATAATCCTAAAGTCCTTGGCGGATTTCAAACATTTGGAGGGTCCATGGGAGTAGAGATTCATCTTGCATCACTCGGCGTCTCGTCAGGGCAGAGTTCATGTTCAACATCAACATTAACATAAACATTTTGCTACAGGGCCTAAAGGTGTATAAAAGCCCTTTAGAAAAAAAGAATACCAGATGTTATGTTCAGTTTGTTGTTATTCGTAATAAATGAATAGAACGACAATCTAAATATTAAATTATATTCTGGTTTAGGTGGTTAGTTATGATTTAATACGGCCCCGAACAAGAAAAAAAAATTCATAAATTTTATTAAATAAAATTGGTTAGAAAATCAAGAAAAAATTCAATGTCAATATAGAACAATACTTTCTCTCTATATATTACATATATACGTAAGAGAAAGTAAAAAGTCCAGGAAAAGTAGAGACAGAGGGAAAGTCCTGCATGGCGCCCATGATTCATCCAATGGAATTTCAAAAAGCTACATTTTTAAACAAAACAAAAGTATCTTCGTGATGATTTGACACTCAGAGCCGGTTTCTTCATCTATGGTCAAGTAGCTGGCCCTTGATTAAACGACTTAGCCTTGTAATGAAGCAACTCCCTTCAGTGCAATATTTTATTATAAAATATACCACATCTCATCATTTTATTATTAATAGAAGTAGAAATAATTTACATATTTGTTTTACTTTTGATTCTACTTTTAAAAACTGGTGTGACTTGTCGCACAGCACACAATTCTGTGTTTGTCACATCAGATTTTTTGTGTCGACCGCCGTTATATTAGAATTCAAGATGTAAAATTTATAAACATGGGAAAATAGTTATATTTTAGATGTTACCATGGCAACCATTTTACAAGATTAAAGTGTGCTTCAAACAATTTTGAGAGCAAAATGAAAATATACATTTGAAAGAGCATCTAAAAAATAATTGATTTTTGAATTTTATTCAAAATCGTTGGAGCGAATTTTGAAAAAAATCGATAAAAACTGAAAAAGTACATCGATAAAGTACTAGTAATTTTTTGCCGATTTTGTTCAAAAGCTTCGTGTTATATCTCAGGGAGGGGGGGGGGCGGTACCTAACTTAAATAAATTAACTTTCAACCTCCTAGCTCTTTTAGTTCTTGAGATATTTTGTTCACAGACACACACAAACACACATACAAATAGACAGACCCTCAGCAGACCATGTCACGAAAACCACTTTTTTGGATTCAGGAGATCTCAAAAACGTGTATATCCATCAAAATCTGGACATCGAATTTTTGACATGAATCCAATACTTTCTCTCTCATATATATTACTTATATATAGAGGTAAGAGAAAGTGATAATAAAATGAATAGATTTATTTTATTTATTTATTTTATTATGGCATAGTTTTGGGGAATTAATTATAATCACATTTCTCCAATATCTATTCTTTTGCCTTTGGCAGCTTTAATAGACCCTTTTTCTGTCCCCAATACCCTACTTTATCTCCGGGTCCTTCGCACTTTCATTGTAAAAAGAAATATCCTATATTGCCAATAACTATGTCCGCCGAAAGGCAAGAGGGTCCAGGGGGTGAGAGCAAACCCACTGACTAGACGGCGGCTAGTGTAAATATAAAGTGGTATCCATTTAGGAATGTAAACAAACACAGAGATATTCAATGTGTAATGTAATTTGTTTGTAAAGGAATTGATTAATAGCCTAGTATTAAGAAAGTAATATTTTATTCTAGGACATGAGCAAAAGCTTTACTTACCTCTAAGGGGGTAAGAAAGAGTTAAATTTTAAAAATAAGAAAAAGTAAATAAAGATGATCCTGGAGCAAAAATAAATATTCTTTAATATTCGACTGTTTTGTATCTAAAATCTTAAAAAAATTCCAATACTAACTAACAAAATAAACAAAAAGATTCTGCACTGAATCTCAAGGAACCTGGCTTTTCTTTTTCTTTTTTTAGTTTTCTAATTTTATAATGAATTAATTATAGAATTCTAAAATTATTTTTGTTTAGGGGGAGGAGGGATTCTCTCGTGTTTATTTAATAAACAAACAAACCAAAATTATTTTCAAAACAAACAATAAAAAAATAATTAAAATCAATCATGAAGAGAGAAAAAAAAACTATTTAAATAAAAAAAGATTTTTTTTCCATTCATGAAATTTTTTCTCATATTACATCGTGTTAATTATTAGCTAATATTTATTTTTTCTAAAGATTTTTTTCCAACTAATTTATAAAATTTTTTTCCCAAATATTAGCTTGTATAATTTTTCTAATAAAAAGAAAAAAACCCCAAGTTTACATTTCATGAATGTTTAAGTTTTACTATTTCTATTTATTTTTAATTAAATCTAATTAATTTAAATAATATACATAAACTTCAATAAAAGCTAATCAAATTTTAATAATTAATAGCAATATTGAATTTTTTCTTGCGGTATGGCGCTGTAGGCAATAGACAACAAATCGCGGAAAATTTTTATTTCTCTCAACGGCACTGGGTTTTTTACCTTAAATTTAATATTTACTCAAGTAATTTATGATAAATATCCAATAAAAAGTTGAAAAACTGGACTAAAAAACATGTTTATTTTTATTTTATCAAGATCAAAAGAATATCTCGTAGAACCTCACGATCAGTAAAAGTAAAAAATTTCCAATATTGTTAATTATATACAAAAGTAAATATTCCTTCATCTTGATCGTGTATTTATTAGCGAGCGCAAAGAAGAAAGAGATGATCCTGCTGTTTTTTTAGTGAGTCTAATTGACTCGATGCCATTTTCTCTACCTATTTATAAATCACGCGCCGCGAGTCACTCGAGTATTAATCATCGTTCTATTTTATTATTATATAAATACCATTGACTTTCAAAAAGCGGAAGAAGTGATGCTAGAGTAATTTTATAACAGATAATCAAGGTCGTCATCTTTGAGTTCCTTATGTGGAGAGGAACCAATTTTTATTGTCTTAAAATTTGCTTAAGCCGCCCTTATTTTATTTAAAATTGGTAGATTTCGAAACATCGAAAGGGAGGATGCTTATCTATTAGTAAAATATATAATTTAATTAAAAAAAAAAAAAAAAAAAACTTTTTCGGCAACTGTGGCCATTAGGGGTTAGAATTTTATTTATTAAAAATTTAAAGTATCGATGGCTACCGGGTGACGTTCCACACGCTGATTGCTCGGGCTCACCAATCCTGAATTTTCGCCGCGCTAGAAAATATTTAATTTTCCTTTTTTAAATCCGAAAATTTTAAAAAATGTTATTTTTTATTATTCCAAAAGGCATAAATACAATTGCTCAGGGCCCCAGATCTTGTGGGTACGTGGATGGCGACCACGAGCTGCCCGAGCTGGGACAGGCAGTCCTTCAATCCTTTAAATGTCTGTCTCTTCCTTCCTCTTTTCAAAAGGCGTCAGACCGTGCGACGGGCTGGCCTGTCCTATTTCTTCCGGTCGTAAAAACGCATGATAGGGTTGGAGGGAAAGAGTGAGGTTCGCCGACCCCGCATCACGGAAATAAGGCGAGGAGAGAAGAAGATAAATACAATTTTAAAAAAATATCAACCTAAGCTTTAAAAAAATCCACGATGAATTTGCAACTAACATATTTCGTGACCAAAGAATCAAGTATTAATTTCATCTAATAAAAAGTATGTATAAAAAAAATAGATTCTTGTAGTCCTATAATAATAAAAATGTTTAACATATTCTCTCAGACAAAATATTGCTTTGACCATCTGGAGTAGTGCATACATACATATGTTGCCTCTCATACCCGGGCCGCCGATAGAAGAGGGCAAGGGAGTGCCTCGTATTCCTATTAACTAGATGGCGATTGAAAAAGTCTTTTAGTCCAACTAACCCGGGAATGTCAATTTCTTTGACAACTCGAATTAAATAACTACCACTTCAAATTCTAATTTTCTAATTTATTTTAATTTTTTTTTTCTTCATTCTCGGCTGAGAATTTATTTTAATTTTATCAACTGTTTGACATCCCTTTAAGTGTAAAGTGATGATCACATCAATTTTTTATTTCACAACAACAACATTCCATTTTGCAAAAAAAGTAATTTTTTTACTAAAGTAGGACCTAAAAATTCGGATATAAATGTCAAGAGCTCAAGATTTCCTTATCGCTTAAATTTTTTATGCCTTTTTATGAAAACACTGAATCATTCAAACCCCTGAAAGGGGATGAATAATATTAAGTAATTTGGCAAAAATAAGAAGAAGCAATGCCAAGCTCTGCATGTGTACAAAAGGGTTGGAATATTCAAAAAAAACTTTAGCCCTAGGGTTGCCAAGAATCGCCAAATGCCAAAAGTATAAAAAAATCTGGTGTGCTGTCGCACAGCACACAACTTTCTCTTACCTTCAGTAATCGAAAGTTGTGTTCTGTTCTTGTCACACCAGATTTTTCGTGTCGACATGTATTTAGTTTCCGCCGATATATTAAAATTCAAGATGTAAAATTTATAAAACATGGGAAAATATTTATATTTTGTTACCATGGCGCCCATTTCTTCTATCTTTTCTATGAAGTACGAGAGTAAAGTGTGCTTCAAACAATTTTGAAGGCAAAATGAGAATATACATTTAAAAGAGCATCTAAAAAATAATTGATTTTTGAATTTTAATCAAAATCGTTAGAGCGAATTTTGAGAAAATCGAAAAAAAAAACTGGAAAAAGTACATCAGTAAAGTACTAGTACTTTTTGGCCGATTTTGATCAAAAGCTTATTTTCACGTCCCAGGGGGATGCCTAACTTAAAAATAAATTTTCAACATCCTAACTCTTTTCGTTTTTGAGTTATTTTGTTCTCAGACACACACACACGACAGACCGAGCGAGAACCACTTTTTTGGATTCAGGAGACCTCAAAACGTGTAAATCCATTAAATTCTCGACATCGAATTTTTGACATGAATCCAATACTTTCTCTCTCTATATATTAACATATATATATAGAGGTAAGAGAAAGTAAAAATTGAAATTAATTTTCCTACTTAGTTTTTTTGTTTATAGGCCTATTAATAAAATATCCCCTGAATTTTTGACTTTCAGAATTTGCATAATTAAATTAAATTTTTTTTTTTTTTGAGATTAGAACAAGTTTTTTTAATTATTTACTCTTTTTAATTAACCAAATTAAAAGAAACATTTTTTTTTTCTTTTCAGTTAGCTATCGATTTATTTCCTTAAATAAAGCACTAACTGAAAAAAAAATCTTTTAATATTTTATGTATGATCCATAAATTGGAATTCCTTCCCCCTGACCGCCCTGAATATAAATATATGAAAACGATGAGATATTTGATTTCCAAGCTTATGCAAATGTTATTAATCTCTTTTGTCTCCTCAGGTGGTCCAGCAGCAGCCGAAAAACTCTAATAAAAAAAACAGCAAATTATGCAAATGTGTCGTTCAAATTTATGCGCTTCGGTTTTTTTTTTCTCTTATTTATTGACATTTGCAAATTCATTAAACTGGTATTTATGTACCAAATTTGTTATTATAGTTAATAATCTTGTTGAAAAAATTTATTAGTTTTTTTTTAAGTGAGTATTTTACTTTATCAGACTGTCAATTATGATTTTTTTTTATTTTTGACAAACCAAAAAATAGACCTCCGTGTCTTAAAAAATAGAAAATCTATAATTATTTAGGCTTAATTTAAAGAAATGAAATAAAGGTCCTCTGTATCAAAAATTCTCAATGTAATTATAGTCTTAATTTTTTATTGGCAAGTTTGTTCCTTATTTATTTTGTTTGCCCTTGGGCTAAAAATGGTTCCTTATTTTAATTCTCAAAACACTTTCGTTTTTATTATTATTAATGAAATTTTTAAGAGAAAGTTCAATAAAAAAATTAATTTTTAATCAGTGCCGGAAGGATTGAATTTTTTTGGTCCCATCAATTAATGTACAGTATTTCTAATAAATATCTCAAGAACAAAAAGAGCGAGGAGGTTGAATATTTATACTTAATTTAGGCACCAACAAGGGACGTGACACGAAGCTTTTGAACAAAATCGGCCAAAAAGTACTAGTTCTTTACTGATGTACTTTTTCCGTTTTTTTTTTCCGAATTTCTCAAAATTCCATCCAAGGATTTTGATCAAAATTCAAAAATCACTTATTTTTTAGATGCTCATTATGCTCTCAAAATTGTTTGAAGCACACTTTACTCTTGTCCAGGAAAGATAGGAGAAAATGCTTGCCATCGTAACAAAATATAAATATTTTCCATATAAATTATACATCTTGAATTTTAATACATCTATATCGATTGAAACTAAATATATGTCGACACAAAACATCTGGTGTGACAAGCACAAAAGACAACTTTCGATTACCGAAGGTAAGAGAAAGTTGTGTGCTGTGCGACCAGTCACACCATATTTTTTTTTTTACTAAAATAATGTATTCATCTTTCCTGGGACCCGTGACTCAGAGAGAAGGCATTGGCTGGAATCCCAGGTTCGTTTTTCGTCCTAATCGAGAAAAATTTATTTCATTTGAATTGACTGACTACCAATCATTTGAAATAAATAGGAAAAATATGAGAAATGAACCATGGTAACAAAATATAAATATTAACCCATGTACTCTATGGCCTCGGCTAAAAGGGCAAAAAAAAACCATGTTTTAAATTTTATATCTTGTATTCTAATATGTTGGCGGAAACTAAACATATGTCGACACAAAAAAATCTGGTGTGACCATAGTGGTGTAGACATAGTATATAAAAAGATTGTCTCTAATAAAAAGGAGTAAAATCTGGCCTTTCATTTTCAGACCGAATGGCCAATAGTCCTTCCAGAGACTAGATTAGGCTCCTGATTTTATTTCCTGAGATTTGATTAATCCCTTTTAATTGAAACAAGATCCTGGCTGGAATCGTCCCTCTAACTAAACTAAAAAACTTTTTCAAATATGTCATAATTCAATAATAAAACTGTAATGAGAGAATTGAGCCTCTTTGCCGATCTTTGTAAAATAGAGATGAATATTGAATCCAAACTGAATGTCTCTATAATTTATTCTTGAGGATTTAATTTTGTAATGAATAGATTTTCTTAAAACAAAAAATTTTATAATACCCCTAGAAGTCGGAATTCATAAAAGTTTAATTTCTAATTTAAAAATAACAATAAGGTACAGTGAGCGCCACAATTAAGTCCCCACCTAATAGCTAGAGCCTTAAGTATATGGTATAGTTAGTAAAAGTGAAATAATTTTAATGACCGTAAAGGTAAAACGTAAAAGCTGGTATAGATGATTTTATTTTACCTTTTAAAATTTAAAATTATTTCCCCATTTAACATATACTATACCATATACTTAAGGCCAAAGCTATCAGGTGGGGACTTAATTGTGGCGCTCACACACTGTACATACATGCAAATTAAATAAATATATATGAATAATTAAGATCGACCTCGAGTCAATGAACTCTTTTAATTCCCAATAAAGAAATTAAAGGTTTTATAATAATATAATTTAATAGAGGCCATTAATGTTGGATGAATTATTGCGATGAGCGAACGAAAAGGGATCATCTAACATTTAATAAGCGCGTGCGTAGGTGCGAGACATGCCTGCGTAGCCCTGGGCTCAGGTGTAGCTCCTCTCTTAACTATAGGGTGTTCATGTCGGATAATTTCTCTATCTGATCGCTCCAATTGGCTTATTTCATTGACGCCACCCACCCACGCTACGGCGACACACCCACACTCTAAGCCCTGTCAAAGAGCGTTAATCTCCAAATTATTCCCATCTTATTTTATAGACTAAATAATTTGTCCCGCCTCTTTATTTGTTAATCATTTTGTTTTTTTTATTATAAGGATTTGTTTTATTAAATTGATGTTTTGATATCAGTTTCACTGCAAAACGAAATAACGGGACATTTTTTTTCTATATGGATGCTGCAAGTTGATTAATATCTTAATATTTTTAGGAAGAAGTGCAGATAAATAGGAAATTTGAGTTTTGTTGGTCAAATTTTTGTTGATTTGGTGTTAAGGAAGTGACGGCTAGGCTGGAGATCCCGGGTTCGGCCAGGGATCACTTGATCTTCCAATTCACAAAATACATTAAAAAAAGTCTTTCAATGAATAGGTTTCAAAATCTTTTTAACTATTTTTTTGTTTTAAACCCTTTTTGGCTACTAAGGCCATTTAGGGGTATGACTTTATTGTATTTATTTTAAATTACAAAGTATCGATGGCTACCCGGGGACCTTCCACACGCTGATTGCTCGGGGTCACCAATCCCTTTTGGCTTTCGTCGCGCTTGTCATTGCTTAATTGCAACGATTGGGGTGACAAAAACGTTTTATATAACCTACCCTCGCATTGGATAGATTTTGCGTCTAGACTTTGGTGAGAACATCGATAAAAACTAAAAAAGTATATTTGTAAAGTACTATTATCCTTAGGCCGATTTTATCCAAAATCTCCGAGAGAGTGTGCCACATGGGTAGATCTCTTAAATATAAAATTTGAGTTTCGAAAGTTTTTTCGTTTTTGAGTAATTTGCTTAACCCACATATTTTGATATTTCACTTGAAATTTGCTAAATTTAATGATAAAATAAATTAAATTCTCATGAATTGCTATCCTGTTAAAATCACTAAATATTTACAAACATTTCCGTGAAATTCTTATGAAAAATTCATTTCCTATTTAGCTTGGATTTGACTCCTTTTATCGATAAATTTATCCGATTTAAAAAGAAATTTCAAAAAATGAGATTTAACAAAATAATTCAAAAACGAATAAACTCTCGATTCTAAAATTTTAAACCTAAGCTAAGTACTCAAGTAGCGTACGTTTTGTAAGTTTTGAATAAAATCGGTTAAAGAATATTTACTAGTATTTTACAGATGTACTTTTTTAGTTTTATTTTTGATTTTTTCAAAATTTACACCAACAATTTTGATTAAAATTCTTAAATCATTTATTTTTTAGATGATTTTGAAAATATTAATATTATGATTTTAATCATACAAAAGTTCTTCTTTAATGCCAATTCGAGTCTTCAACTAAAATATAATAAATCATAATTAACCTCCCCCTTGGATGCGCCACTGCCTTCCGCCTCTCCTATACCAAATTTCGCTTCTCTCCCTTAACAAAATATTGGAGACCATCACTGTGTAAAGTGATTTAATCAAGGAAATTAAACAATTCACCCTATGATCTTTAAAGAATTCGGGAGCACTTTAACTAAAAATTCATTAGTGTGTTGGCCATTTTTGGTTATCTACCGTCCAGCAACAAAAACATGAACTAATTTATACAATTATATGAACAAAAGGATAACTAAAAAGGTATATATAATTTATTTACTTTTTAAACGATTTTATAAAATAGCAAATAATTTATTTAACCTGCAAAAATTTCCCCCTCGTGCCATCATAATTATTTTGCATACGAATGAATGAATAATAATAATTTTATAAT
Organism: Euborellia annulipes; assembly: GCA_023213315.1. Classification (NCBI taxonomy): domain Eukaryota; kingdom Metazoa; phylum Arthropoda; class Insecta; order Dermaptera; family Anisolabididae; genus Euborellia; species Euborellia annulipes. The sequence goes on along the minus strand of JAKCPI010029783.1, from coordinate 524 downwards.
ATTAAAAAAAATTTAAAATGACAGAGAATAACAATTTAATCTGAAGAATGATTAATGATTTTTGAATTGAATAGAAATTGTTTATTTAATTATTTTAAGAAAAATAATTCCCATTCATTTATTCATACCTTCCTGTCTGTTCGCTGTCTACTGTTGCTTGTTTATATCTTCAATTGTGAATGTGTGTGTGTGTCCGTCGATGTGTGGGAAGTCAAAATGATGATGATGATAATGATAATATTCAAATTAGAAATTAAATCCTTGTACCAAACAACAAAAAAACTACAAAGACAAAAACATTTGTTGTTGCAAATCGATTTTTTTTTTAATTGACATATAATTTATAAAATAACTGTTGGAGCTGTCATTTTGAATTAGGTTCGTTTATATCAATAAATAATTTATTAAATAATAAACTGATGTGGCCAACATAAAACCAACCTGATCAAATTAAATACATTTATTAAGGATTTATTTTAAATTACAACTTCAATAATAATTTAATAAGTAATAAGTCACAACTT
>JAKCPI010029782.1:0-19418 GCA_023213315.1 Euborellia annulipes | reverse complement strand
GGTCCATTTACTCTCGACTAAAGATGGTACCATCCTCAATCAATAAATTATTTTCTAGAAGGGACTTATGACAAATGCCTCATCTCAGCATTCTAGGTCTAAATGCAAATTGGGTATTTTGATTTAAATTATTCTAACCCTGTTAGAATATTTCAACTTATTTCTTTAATTTTTGCTACTTTCTCTCAAAACGCTGCTTTCTTAAAAAGATTCTTCCAATATTCGTTGTTTAACATGTAAGTCTAAATTTTCTGTTTTTAAAGCGGTTAAGGAAGCAAAGCTGTTCACATGTTTTTGCCGATAAGATGGCGTTAGGGGTCTTAAAAAGTTAGCCAAAAGTCGAAAATTTGCCAACAGATGGCAGGATGCGATGGTAGAACTATATTTAATATCATGTATTTGTTTAATTTTCGTTGATCTTTTAATAATGAATAGTATTATTATAACAGCATAAAAATATATAAATATAGGCTTATAAGTGATCAGATAATGCCGTAAGATAACCAGTCCAGCCACCTATCGGCAGAATTCTCGACTATTTTGACGGTTTTTTAATTATAAATCATCTAAACTCTAAATTTTTCTTAATTAATATGTGATTAATAATAATAATAATAATAATAAATTCATTTTTAAATTTAAAAAAAAAATTAAAATTATTGTAACAAGTTTGTTTTTCTGTATTTGGTTGATTACAAAAATATTAATTTTTATAATTTTTTAATAAGTCATTAAAAAAAATTATAACTTTCTGTTACAATAATTCCTTATGAATTTAATTCGTTAAAAAAAAAAACTCAATGAAAAATTCTTTATAATGGTCTAGTTTAAGTTTTAGTTTTAAGTCCGTTTAGACGGGCACTTCTTCTCCCCCTTAATTAGCGATGGATGGAGGTTACAAAAATTGTTCCGACCCTTCTGGTTTATTTTTTCTATTTGACTTGTAATTTGCTTATCTGCATAAAATAATAAATCGGTGGATTCGATTTAAGCATATTTATTCAAATGATTTTTATTATTTTATTTATAATTTCAGACAAATAAGCATATTAGTTTAAAAAGAGAAAGAAAATAATTCTTTTTTTAATAGTGTAAATTGTTTCCATATGGTCTTTGATCTAAATTTGAATAAGGACTTGATTAAAAGTCCTTTCTCAAAATCCACCTTGACTACAGGTGTTCGGCTTCCGCGATTATTCTTTCCATTAGACATTAATCAAACTTGACGTTAACTATTACTATATTCTAATAAGGAAAGTCCGCTAATATCAAAAATAGAAAGTTGTCAAGTCTTATTTCACTTTATTTTATTTATTTTCTTATTTTTACTTAAAGACAATATCTTCAAATAGTCATGCTTAGTTTGATGTATCGTTTATTTATCTTCTCAAGAAATTAATACAAATTACAATAGCTATTGTGTGCCTATATCCTTGCAAGTATTGTACATATAAAATAGCAAAAAAAAAAGTTTTCAATAATTTTATCCAAACTCCACTTATAATAATAATAATCCTTTGGCCAAATTTTCCTCTCAAAACAAATATAAGTTTTAGCGTGATAAAAAACAAAATCTTCAAAATCCAAACTTCGGTTACCCACAATAAAATCTGGACCCTTTACGTAAAAAAATTGAGTTACTTGTAAGACAAGTGATTGGTGAGTTCATCGAGTTCGTCTCGTGGCAGAACTAAATTTCAATTAACTAATATTTTATATTTTTATTTAAAAACCAAGCCATCAAAGGTTTATTTATTTATTCAGACCAAGTTTAGGCCTTAGGCACGGAAATTCTCATCAAAGCAAGTTTCTCTTTTTTCGCTATTTTTTGTATAATAACACATAAACATCAAGAGTTTGTAAAAAAAAGGAAAAAGTTTAAAAATTATTCGCGTTTATAGGAGTTCTTCTTTCGTCCATCAAAATATATATATTATGATGAGCCGAAAAAACTCATTTTTTTTATTTCGAAGTTGTAAGTAATAGCTCGGAAAAGTTGCGAATTATATAGACAAAAAAAAATTATCAAAATCGGTTGGACATCTTCCGGTTGCGCATAGGACCTAAAGTTTGACAAAATAAAAAAAAAAAAAAACTTCATTTTTGTGATACCCGAGTCAACATAAATTCCCATCTATTTAAATCTCAAAATCTTCAGTGAGGTTTTCCGAGGGTCAGTTTAATTTTTTTGAGATTGGATTCAACATAGAAAGTAATCCCAGTTAATACCTCAAAATCCTACTTACGGACGGTTTTACAACTTTGAGGTTTAAATCAGAACTGCAGAAACTACAATTGACCCTCAAAAACTTCCAATCCATATCAAGGGCGGTCCCAGGGGGGGGTCAGAGGGGTCGTGACCCCCCCCAAAATCTTTTTTTTTTTTTTAACACACACTTTTTTTCCACTCACTCTCCCATTCACACAATCTTTTCGGCAACTTAGGCCATTTAAGACTTAAACGATACTCATATTTGATTAATATATATTTATTGGGGAATTCAGGCCCATTTATTTATACTATAAAAAAAAAAAAAACAGTGACCCCCCCCAAAAAATCTAAGGCTAGGACCGCCTTTGATCCATATAGAAATTATTGTATACTGGTTTAAACCTCGAAAACATCAAATGAGAGTTTCTTGGAGGTTATAGTTAGGATTTCAAATCAATCGGTAATTCATATTTAAACCTCATAGTCTTCAAAGAGGGGTTTTAGTGTTATTTACTTTCTGAGGCGGCAAAAAAAAACATCAAAGGAATTGAGACTTCTGAGGACTAGAATTTGTTTTTTGACTCGGGTTATTTTTTTAAATTTTTGAATTAGATGTTTTCATAATGTAGTGTAGTTAATACATGTAGTTTGGGGTAAGGTCTTCAAAAAGGGCCTAAAAACATTGTGTTTTAATTTGGTTTAGAACATTTGATATCTTCTGGACGCGCATATATGCTTATTAAGCCCCAAAAATACTTAATAAAAAATTTGCATTTTACGAGTTTTTTAATTTTAATTTTAATCATTAATATCCTTTTTTTTAACGTAATACTTAAAGTATTTTTATTTTTGTACATAAGAACATTGTGTTTTATTATGATGTGAATCAAAAATTAATAAAATAATAGCAAAAAGGAAGTTCATATATTGTCAAACTTTAGCGCAACCGGAAAATGTCAACCGATTTTGATAATTTTTTATTCTTTTTTTGTCTATATAATTCGCAACTTTTCCGCGCTATTACAACTTCGAAGTTTTTTACGGCCCACCCTAATATATATGTAAATATGTACTAAATTTTAAAATAAATATTATTTTGTGCTCTTAATATTGGTTTATTAAATTAAATTAATTAATTTTTTATTATAGCCTTTTAGACTCGTAGCTCTTTCGTTTTTTATAAGTTCGCTTTGAGGTAATCCGGATTCACTTCACTAATCTAAAACATGTAATTAATATAAAATTGTAGTTCGTCTCATTCGTTGGCAATGCATAATTTCTGCAATTATTAAGTAAAAAAAAAAACTGATAGATGATAATAAATTAAAATATCAACTTACAAAAAATTATACACACGGTCCTTGAATGCTTCTTTATTTCCAATCTTTTTAAAATCCCCCCCCCCCCCCCCCCCCTTGCTCTTCTCGGTTCGCCTCGCTGGTTTTTGCTCTGTTGTTAGCACGCCTCCTGAAAAGAGCTTTTTAACAACCCCCACACAGTTTCCTCGCTAATAATTAGCGGATTAACGGTTTCCACTGATATTATTTCTTTAACTTTCTTATTCCGGTTCAATTAATTTTAATTAATATTTAGAGTTGTAAATAAAATCTATTTAATACCTTTTGAGTTGTTGAATTCAATCCGAACTTAATTTAATTTGAAAAATATAACGGATACATTCAATAAAAATATAAATTGAATTTATATGTGTATTAATAATTTGTTATAAATTTTTATTTTCATATTGAAAGAAAAATTAATTTTAATTTTTGATTATTAAAGAATTTTAAAATTCTTCCGTAATTTTTATATAAATTCATGCAAAAGAGGGAATGTTCCGCGGATGGCACACAGGGTAAAATTTTGGTTCCGCGGACGGCAAAAATTTTGCGCCTCTAGAAAAAAAAGGTAAAATATTTTTACGGACGGGAAAAAATTTTGGTTCCCCCCCGGGTTAAATTAAAATTTTTGAAATCACCCCCCCCCCCCCCCGAAAAAATTCCTATATACGCCCCTGCCAATTTTTATATTTTCGTTTGAGAAAGGGCGTCGCATAAATAAGTAATAAAGAAAATGGAATATATTAATATATAAGAGTTTTTTTTTGAATAAGACTTTTGTTTTTGAGAGAGCACGGGCCACTCGGGGGTCAGGTATATCCGGTATTTTAAAAATATTTTTGTGTATGGAAGGAGGGTGATATTTAAATGCGTTAGCCCCCCCCCCCCCCGAAAAAAAATTCTAAATACGCGCCTGCATCAATATTCACCCTTTCTTCATTGAAAAAATTCTAAAATAGCCACAAATATACCCAACTCTTGAATTATAAAATTCTTTAAATTTTTCTAAAAGCAATAGAACGTTAAATAAATTTGACCCAAAGATTTTGGATAGTGAAGATCGCTGAAATCTTCTTTTCTCAGTGAATTAGGTCGAGTTGTTTTAATCTTTTTTTTTTTAAGGGTGGTATAGTACAAATTTTAAAAATTTCCGGATCCATTACGTAAATCAAATAGCAGCCAAAACCCTAATTCGGGATGTGGGGGTGGGGGGGAGTGATGAGTCTGGACCCTAGTTATCGTTCCAACTCCCTCTCAGAACTTTCGGGAAGTAATATTGAACCAACCCTTAAACTATTACACACATGCGCATTGAAAAAATAAGGGATTTTTTTCACTCTGCGCATGCGTTCGACCTTAGAAAGCTAGTTCATTTTAGTTTCACTATAATTACATTATTATCTATTAAACTATAGCTTATTAAATAAACCAATCTATTAACCCCAATTTATATATTTATCATTTACAAAATAATTGCGAAATTTTATTTATTCCTTTAAAATATTGAATTATCATACAAATACAAATTCTAGCAAAAAACATATTTTGGGACTGGTCTTTTGAATATCGCTCGAATTTTCCCTCCCCCAGGCCGACGTCCGACGGCCTCGTGACATTGCTGCCATGACGTGTCTCTCGGCCTCGGCCTCAGCCGGTAAAAATAACCCGGAGTCTTTCATAGACGATTCCATGCCACGAAAGCCGAGCTGCTGCAGTCCGTTCTAAATGGTGCACTACTCTCTCTCTCTCTCCCCTCTGACACACCAGACGAGAACTTGGTTAGATTGCATTTGCATTCATTGCACTAATAATCCTCGTTAGGTCTGACTAATTTCATACTTCTCCCAGTGATAACCATCTTAACATTTTTATACTATTCTTTTCAAAAATATCTTTTTCTTGACACTTTGAACTTGTCTTTAAAGATTTTCAAGATCAATCAAATACAATTTTCTTCCCCTAATAATTTTGTGACGTTTAACTGTTGGAATTTTATTTATATAATGAAATATAAAATTATCATATTTATGACTATATGATAAAAATATCCTATTTTGACGTCACAGAATTATTTCCAAAGATTCCATTATATATAAAACAATCCGGTTGTCGAGACGACTTATTCTCTAGCTCGATTCAATATTAATTAACTTTACAGTGCTAAATTTTTATTAGTCATCTCCGAAATAATAGTGTGTGTGTGTATATGTGTTTTTGTTGGTGTATCTCTATCGAGGATTTTGCTAGCAATCATTGATTGCATAAGAAGACCGGAAGTCCTTTACTAGTGGACCGGAAGCAATCGGCTCCTGTCAAATGACATTTGGTCTGATAGAGATAGACTGGCAAATTCATCTGTTCTATGTACCAGCATTATCATTTTATCACTCGCCTGCCTAATCCCGCACTGTGATGTACTTTTTGTTTCCACCAGGAAGAGACCTTGGACATTATGGGGCAATATAAACCTGAAATATTCTGCTAGAAGGTAAATAATGCTTTTTGTGTTTAATTTTTTGATTTTCTTTTATAAATAATAATATATATATTATATTTCTAATTTGTTTGGGGGGTAGAGTCCGCTTGACTTCTCGCATGTCATTTGCATGCCGCTTCTTCTCCCACTTTTTTCTCTCTTGCACATTCCAAGATATCACACAATTTTGAGCACACTTGTCGGATACTGGCCATATCCGTTGGTGAATGTCAAATTGTGTGAAATAGGAGGTGCTTCTTTTCCTATCAATCCTCTAATTATTTTCATTATCTTCATTTTTTATAATTCATCAATACTAGTACACATTTATATACTAAAAATATTAATAATTTTTAATTAAGAACTACGTTGAATATTTGATTACGTTTTTGATTCGTTTCTTTGAAGCATGATCAATTGAAAGTTTCACGCCCAGTTGATTATTTGATTTCCGTTGAAGTTTTTTTTTTCCCTATTGTTATTTTAATATATTAAAATTTTTTAAATCGCACAATTTTTTTTTAATATTACCATTGATAAATTTTGTACAATGACCTTCACCTATATTTATTCACGTGTTTCATTTCAAACTTAACATTTCAAAGCACATTTTCTCTTAAACTATAAGATATAAAAAACAATATTCTATTTAGTTTTTAGTAGAGATGTTTCAAAGGAAAAAAATTCAGTAGTTATATTTGCAAATATTAAGAATATGCCATTCATTTATTTAAATTGATAATTATACTAGGTATAATTATTACAAGAAAACAGCTACACTTTTAATTTTATTCTTACCTTGTTATTTCATTATTTTTTTTATCTAAAAAAATTTATTATTTGAATAGTTATTCATATATTTAAAGATTCATCTATTAAAATAAATAATGATTCATGCATAATGCGTAGGTACCGGCGGGGGTGGGTCGACGTCTGGAACCCTGCGTCAAATGTGGTCATCCCGTCTTCCTTGCCGAACGACTCGTCGTCCCAGTTGGCAGCGGCAGTTCTGAAGGCCCTCGAACTTCTTCCCTTTATCATAGAGGCTGTTTTCGATGTGCCCGATGTGATGCCCAACTATCCCTAGCTGACTGTTACGAAACAATTGACGGTTTATGGTGTTGTGAGACGTGCCCAGACGAACTAGATACTTCAAATTCGCCACCCCCGCCTTTACCTCTTTCTCCACCACCGTCTCCCGAGCAAATGTCCTCGATCATGTCGACTTCAACCGCATCAAGCACTCCCATTAAAAACACCTCAACAAATGACATTGACATTATTGAAAATACTAAAGTTTCAGTGAGTGAATTAAGAAATAATTTTGAATCAACCAAAGATGAAAGTGATGATGAACGGGATGATGATGATGATGATGGTGGTGGTGGCTCTCTTGTGCAACGTCGGATGAAATTGTTTGAAAAACAACAAATTCTTATAACTACAAAGCCACTGCCTTTAGTAAGAAAACTTTCTGATAGCACTCAGACTAAAATTGATCCCGGAGGGGAAGTAGATAAGGAAGGAGAACAGCTGGAAAGCAGGAAAGAGGAGAGTGATATCAAAAATTTAGAAACGGAGCAAAAAACAGAACAAGAAAGTGAGGATGATTCAGTTAAAAGACATTCAGAATATGAACATAGTTCTCTAGTGTTTGAAAAAAGTGAATGTGAATTAGAATCTGAAAACGTGATAGAATCTTGTGAGATGGACAATAAAGAGGTGAAGACTGAACTTATTGAGAAAAAAGAAGAAAAATCAGATAATATCAAGACTGATGAAAATACAATAATTTTAGAGGAAAGTAAATCTGTTGAATCTGAACATATTGATCTCGAAAGTAAAATAGAAAAAGAAGAAGAAGAAATTAAAATAGAAGAGCAGTCGAAAAAAGATGAAGAGACCCCGACTGAACCTGAAGCGTCTATAATCTCATCAGCAATAAAAGAAGGACAATCCGATGAATATCCGGAGGATTTGAATCCATTTGGATCTGAAGATGACGAAGAAGAGAAGGAGACGAAACCTGCGAATCAAACATCTGCAGATAAAACCAAATCTCCTCCTCCACGCCCTCCACCTCCAGATCTGAGTAAACGCAGAGTTATCCCTGCACCAAAAGTGAATCTCAATCCTTTTTGGAGTGACGATGAAGGCCCAAGTAGTGAAGATGATGATGCTGCTACTACTACACCTCCAGTCCCAAAGCCCCGTACTTTAAAGTAAGTAATTTTATTAAACATTTTATATCGATATGGAGGAAAAATTTACATTTTTTACTTTCTCTTATTTTCTTCCTTATATTTCAAGCTTTTAAATTTTAGATATTATATTTTTGACAAATAGAATATGAATACATTTTATAAACTGGAATAGAAATTTATATCTCTTTTTGACTTTTATTTTTTATTTGATCTTCTAAACAAATTTAGATCCAAAGATGAATCTTCCTCCTTAAGTTGAAAGTTTTCTTCGAAAATTTATGTCTATTTAATTTTTCATAGGTCTCAGAATGTGACATCAGAGCCCAGCCCAGCTCCTCGTCGATCTTTGCCTGCACCTTCAACTCTGAGCCCAATGTCCATTTATGGTTCGGTTTCTTCTCTCTCAAGTTTAGCTTCAAGTAGTGGAGGGGGCGGAAGCACAGCTAGGAGAAAGAAGAAACCTGCACCAGCACCCCCCAGTGTACGAGAACTCTTCCCTGAATCCCCTGGAAACACTCAATCAGCCGAATCTTCTAGAACCTCTTCACCTACTTCGATGAATGTTATTGGGGTTTGTAAATATTATTAAATTCTTATTATGGATAGAAGATTAAATAAAAAGTTTTTCAGCCTGAATTTTTTTTATTTTCCTTAGTCGACGTTTTGGGGATAAACGTCACCAATCTTCAGGACAAAGGTGTTAAAAAATTATTAGCACCTGCTTCAGTTGTTAGTTAAGTAAGTTAGTATATTTTGGAATATACTGCGTGTAGATATGCTGAGCCACCATAGAGTTAATGTATTCACAACTAAAGGAGGCAGTGCTAAGAATTTTTTAACACCTTTGTCCTGAAGATGGGGGACGTTTAATCCCACAAACGTCGATAAAAGTAAATAAAAAAATTCAGGCCGAAAAACTTTTTATTTAATCGCCTATAAATATTTATTTGTAAGTGAAGTAAAAATACAGCAAACCAGTGCTATAATAAGTCAAAAATTAAAATATCTATAAGCTTTTAATTAAATAATATAGTAATATCACTCTAAAATAAATATATGTTAATTTGGTGTATCATTCTTTTATTTTTCAGATTAAATATGTTTTATAATAATTAAATTATTATTATATAATTTTTAGGGCGTTTCTCCGAAACCCAGGCGTCTTCGAAAAGGTCGGCCCGCTCCACCTCCTCCTCCATCTCTAATGGGCTCAGATCCTCCCGACACGTCGTCGTGGGAGCGACAGAAAAGCGACAAGGATCAAGCAAATCTACACCGGCAATCGCACAGTCAGTGCGGAATGCAATAGTAGCCTAATTATAAGATTTAATTATTAATTTTCCTTCTTTTTGGAATAATTTTTTCTTTTCTCTAATAGTCAAGTCCAAGATATGAGGTTTTTTTTTGTTAAATTTTTGGGACTTTGAAAATTAATAATCGATTAATATTATCCATATATTTATTTATTTATTTTTTAAGTTCATTCTTAGAAAGCAGCGATTCAAAATAGATTGAAATAATAAGATCTAATTTTGAAATTTATGTTATTTTATATGTTTAATATAAATATTGTAATTTAATTATTTAATAATAGGTTGATATATTCTAGAAAAAAGACTCATAATTAATTTAAATCTATTTTATAGATCATTTCCACCATAATATAATGTCTCATAATATAATTACATAATATTTATTAATTTTTCTAAGGTTGTTAATTTAAAAACAGCCCTCACATCATTACTATAATTATTTTAATAATAGCAGCCCTTTTTAATTGAAAATAATAAGCTTATCATATACTTATAAAAAAAGAGAAATAAATATATGGATTTTTTCATTATTAATTTTTTGAAAATTTTTCCCATCAAGTTTTAGAAGTAATAAATGAGAATTGTTTTCTATTTATATACCATATTTTGGGCGTAAGTGGTTCAAATTAAAAACAAGAATTTTGACCATTTCCAAATTTGTAGGTCTTATTTAATTTCTAAGTCAGTTTTTTTCGTTTGAATTCCTATTTATATAAAAATACCAAAGTTTTCTTAGTTTTAAATTAATTAAAGTATGTGATATTCAAGTATTCTTCTAATTGAGTTGATCAGTTTATTTATTAAATAATTTTTTGCTTGTGATTTAAAAGAATGACAAATATATTTGTTTTAAATAGTTTTTTTTTTCTTTTTTTGTTTTTGAAAATAAAGTTCTTTCAATGATATTTTTCTTTCGCTTTAATTTCCTTTCCTTAAAATTTATCTTAAAAATTCTCATATCATTTCCAAATTCATTTTTACTATTTCATAATCCTGCATATAGATTTTAAAAATAAGTACTCATACTTTAAAAAGTAAATTAAATAAAAAAACAGTCAGTCTTTTTGAGAAAATATGATTTTTTTTTGAACAAAACATATTAATAAAAAAATGAAATTATATTTAGTTAACATTTAAAAAATATTTATTAAAAATAAGAGGAAATCTTTTGGTTTATCATCTGAGTTATTTGAAAAATTAAAAACTGACTCACTTTTTTTTATTTCATTTATTTTTATATACAGTATATTTTATATATCTTAACTCTTAACAGAGATAGGTAATCTAGAGTCGTTACTAATGGTTTTCTATACTCTCAGGTGAATCAACCCTTCAAGAGATCACTGCGCTTTCTGCGCCTGATAAGAGCACTTATGGACAATGGAAACGAAAGAAAGGACCTGCGCCTCCAAGACCAGTTCCCCAACGCAGACAAGTAAGATTTTAAATGAAATAAATTTTTGTTTTTAAAAATCACTCAGTATTCACTATTTATTGTAAATTTTTAAAAATTGATCAGCTCGGTGTTTACATTTTCTTTGAAAGGCTTTGTATATATATTGTTAGCCAGGGCCCGCTCTAGCCCAGAACAAAAAGACAATTTGCCTCCCCTTATTAATATATTGCCTGCTGAGAATGCTGACAAGTGAGTGGCAAAAGTTTGAAAATTTAATTTTTGAGTCAAGCCTACCAAACGTTAAGGTGCGCGTCTCGGGGTGCTAATTTGGGAGATTCCAGCGGCCACAATTTTGAAGCTATCGACCTAAATTTTTTTTTAAATTAAAGCTATTCAAATTATCTACAACTTATAGAAGCCCTTTTTTTGATTTTCGGAAAAATAAATTTTTTTTTTTGATTAATCGCATTAAATAAAGATATTTAAAAAAAATCAGCTCTATATCTTATAGATAATTAAATTAGTAATCATTGTGTTAAAAAATAATTAATTTTCTAACCTTAATTAATTAGCTGGAAACTTTAAAATGAAATGGAATAAATCCCTTGTATTCCTATGGGAAAAACTAACGCCATCTCTTGCCGCCTCGAGTCAATCGTGTTTTAACGGCTTTTCGAGACGCGCACCTTAAAACGTCTTCTCTGTAAAAAAATAAAATAAATTTCATAATTCAGTAGTTTAAAGATGATGAAATAATTTTTTGTTTTCATTTAGCTCTTATAGTTATAAATGAGAATGTAACAAAAGATACTTGTTCAGATATCTAATAATATCCATCTCTACCGTCTCAGAAAACAATTTTTTTAGAAATATTATATGTTATTATCACACACTATCTTGGTCAAAAGGTGCAAGTTTTGTTAGCATGCACCTATCGTGCAAAAATGAAACGAACAGAATACAGAGCAAAATGTGTAAATTATACTGCAATGTCAAGCGTAATATAATTATAAATAAATCGTATATGTCAACGTAATTTTCCTGAATCCTGTTTATAATTTATTATCTATTATTTATAATATATTTAGTGTTTTTTATTAAGTTCTTTCTTATTTTTAGATCCGTACAATGCCAATAAAAGAAGTTCAGAGAGAACTCGATGATATTGAAGTAAAACAACAAGAGCTGGAAAGACAAGGCGTAAACCTAGAGCAAACAATTCGCAGCAAATTTGAGGAATCCAATTTAACTGAAGATGGTATTGTTTTTTTTTCTTGTATATGTGTATAGCACGTAAGAAACCTTGTTGGACTGCAGAAAGCATTTAAACCTTATCCGGATTTCAAAATCTTGAATTAACTTTTTGTTTTTTCCATCATGGCGACCTCTAGGTCTTGATATCGATAAGGGTAGTGGGTTCGGACCTTAATCAATCCAGTGAATATTTATTTAAATTATTTGGATACCAAATGGTGTAAATAAATAAATATGCCTGAATAATTTCTAACGTAATATTTATATTTGTTTCGTTGAAAAGTCTAAATGGCCTAATCTGCCGAAAAGACTGAAAAAAATGCTTTGAATCTTTGAATATGTCCAGTCAGCCAAAGGAATGAAATAAATAAAAATTGTATTTTGACGAAGAGCCAGGCCTGTCTTGGATAGTAAAAAAATATTTAATCATCCTTTCGTTGACTCCTCGTTTCATAATTACTAAAGCTACAGTCACAAAATAAAAATCTGCACTAATTAAGATAAATGCCGATGCTTACCAATAATTGATTTAAATAGAGAGGGAATCTAAATGGCTTCTGAGGCCGAAATAAAACTCGTTCTGAACGTAGCGCAATAGTAGAGTACTCGTCTTTTGTGCTGGGGTCCCCTATACTTTAGCATATTTTCAAAATCTTGCATGTCATTAAAGGCATGGGCGTAACTAGGGGGCTTCCGCCCCAAGAAAAATTTAGGCAATAAGAGGCATTCCAGCCCTCCCCCAGCCAAATTACCTAATTACGCCCATGATTAAGGGTAACCAACAAATCTTTGATAAACACTCTCATTTTTTCATTGTCTGTGAAAAGAAATCGAACAAGAATAGTCAAATTTGTTATTTGATATATGAATCATTTACCCTCAACCGTCCGGTATCTATATGGAAAAACCCGCCCCAGGCGGACCCCCTTGCTCGCCTTCGGTGAGCAAATACATCAAATTTATTCTTGCTCACTGTTTGGAAATTTTGAAATTGCTCGCCGAAGGCAAAATTTGCAAAATTTTAAAGTTTTAAATTTCTCTCTTTAGCTCAACTTCCATCCAATCAGCGCCCTGATAGGCACATACACACATGGACAGGAAGTCAGCGGTTAGCGCTTTATATATAGTAATGGTGATAAATGAATTCTTAAAGTTTGCCAATTTAAATGTAAATCTAATTGATAAATTTTAATATTCAGATTAATATAAAATACAAAACATTTTTAAATATACTAACAGCTAGTATAGTACTTGTTTTGAGGGAATTGCAAATTAAAATGCTTTTTTTTTAAATTTAGTTCCGCGTTGACCGAGATAGAGCCCGGTCGTTTTTTGTTTTTTTAATAAAATTGGAAAAAACTACCCGAATTTTCCCAAAGACGAGACACAGCGTAATTCCATATTGGTACCGAGAATAGTATATATTTAAAATTTGAAAAAAATTGTTAAAGCCTTTTTTGAGCTTTTTTGAACTGATACATATAAACAAACAAACGTACATTTTTGCTCGTTTAATAGTATAAGATAAGATAAATTCAAATATATAATATTAAACTTAATTTTATTTATTTTTTACAGATTCTAACATGACTCCAGACGTTGAAGATCTTGTTCTACATTTATTCGAACTTGTAAATGAGAAAAATGAACTATTTAGAAGACAAGCAGAACTTATGTATTTGTAAGTTTTTTTTTTTAATATCTAATTAAAAATAATGCCATCATTTTTCAAAAAATCACTATTCATATGAAAAATTAAAATTATTTTTATAAATTAACTTCATTAATAAAAATTTATTATATTTAAAAAAAAAAATTGAAACAAAATCTTTTAAATTTTCCTTATAGACGGAGGCAGCAGCGATTAGAAGAGGAACATGCTGAATTAGAATATCAAATCAGGTTACTTTTAGAAAAGCCGGAACATTCAAAGACCGATTCCGAAAAGGCATGCGAGGAAGAATTAATTCAACGTCTAGTTGATGTTGTCGAGCGACGAAATGAAATAATCGAATGCCTGGATATGGATCGTCGACGGGAGGCTGACGAGGATCGCAGTATCCATGCCAGGCTGGAGCAATTTGGATCTGCATCGAAACAGAATCTACAAACGCCAGAGAGTTTAAAATCAAAAACCAGTTCGAGTAGTGGTAGTAGTAGTAGTAAAAAAGAAAAGAAATTATTTGGCAAAAAGGATAAAAAGAAAAAAAAAAGAGAAGGAGAAAGAGAAAACTGTCTTAGACGCTGATAAGGATATAGATGAATTAGAAACAGTCGAGGTTATAATAAAGGAAAAAAAAAGAGAAGAAAAAAATGGTTTTAAGATATTTTTACATATTAATTAATGTACAAACAAAAATTTCTTTAAGCTTTATATAAATATCTTTTTTTTTATATTTGTTCCTTGTATTATTCAATAATCTAATTATAATAAATGCATAGAAAATATTTTTTCAATTAAAATATTTTTAGTAATTCATAATTGTGTAATAAC
This sequence comes from Euborellia annulipes, assembly GCA_023213315.1. Taxonomy (NCBI): domain Eukaryota; kingdom Metazoa; phylum Arthropoda; class Insecta; order Dermaptera; family Anisolabididae; genus Euborellia; species Euborellia annulipes. The sequence continues at coordinate 4,729 of JAKCPI010029782.1, read as the reverse complement.
AAGATTTTTTTCAATTTCCATATCCTTTTTCACTTTATAGAAGAGTCAGGGACAAAAAATATAGGGGGGAGGGGGAGAAGTCGTGGTCCGGGGGGGGCGAACCAGGGCAATTTGAAATATCTATTTTTTATATAGAAGGGAACAAAAAAAAACCATAAAAACCCCAAAACTCCTAAAAAAAAAACCCCCCCCCTCCCCCCCCCCCCCACCCTTCTTTTTTCCTCCATTTAAAATTAAATATTTTTTTTTTTTTTTTAGGGGGGTGGCCCCCCCCCCCCCCTCCCTGAGTCGCCCATGGTCAGGGGCTTAACTTTCATCTGCTCAGCACCCAAGATCAGGAGAAAACTTTATCATTTTAAATTAATCTGAAAACTTTTGTTGGCTCCCGGCTGTTGCCATCATGAGCCGAATTTGGCTGGGGGGGGGGATGGGACCAGCCATCCTCGGTTATTACGGCTCTACGAATTTCGTTTTTCAGTATTATAATACAGTAGTAGTAATAATCTGTGGTGTAAATTGATCTTGAAATTTGAACTTAATTTAGAAAATATAATATTTTTTTAATGTATTTTGACTATAAGACTATATATAACAAATTTAATTAATTAATCGTTAATATTTATATAATGATTATTAGATTAATTAATATTCTTCATACTTTTTAATTTTAATTTTAATAAATTTGTATTAAAAATATGGTCTTTGTAAGAGGAGAATAGAATAGTAAAGGAGTGTGTTGGCGCCAAAAAAAAAATAACCTCCTTTCTGTTTTTAATCTCCGGGTATTCTTTGGTAATTTATCATATAAATTCAAATTATATTTTATATAGAAAGAAAATAAATGAATAAAATATCTGATTTGTGCTGCACTCTTGTGGAAACAAATTATACTTATAATTCTAAAAGTCTCCACAGGGTCGCAGCACTAATCAGCCTGAGATACCCTCTTAATTTATATGAAAATTTTCCAATGATTATACCCGGACATAGGGGTTCAAGAAAATTACTTCCTCTTACCCAATATGAAATATAATTTGTATTATAGAGCTTAAATATCTATGTTACAAAGATCAATCATATTTTTAATACAAATTTATTAAAATTAAATTAAATAAAACATATGAAGAATGTTAATTAATTATTACATTGATTGTTTTTCTAGCAGGAGTAAACAGGAGAATAGAATAGTAGAGGAGTGTGTTGGCGCCAAAAAAAAATAACCTCCTCTCTGTTTTTTAACTCCGGGTATAATCATTGGAAAATTATCATATAAATTAAGAGGGTATCTCAGGCTGATTAGTGCTGCGACCCTGTGGAGACTTTTAGAATTATAAGTATAATTTTTAAAGTTTCCACAAGAGTGCAGCACAAATCAGAAATTTGATTCAATTATAAAGATTTTCTTTCTATATAAAATATAATTTGAGTTTATATGATAAATAAATAAAGAATACTCGGAGATCAAAAACAGAGAGGAGGTTATTTTTTTTTTGGCGCCAACACACTCCTTTACTATTCTATTCTCCTGTTCACTCCTGTTACAAAGACCATATAAAAAGTATGAAGAATAAAAAATATATTAATAATTACATTCCATTTAGATTCATTATATTAATAAATACATTTGTTATCGGCAAAAACATTTTTTTTTTTCTAAATTAAATACAAGATTTCAAAGTTATTAATTATTCCACAGAATTTTACTATATATAATAATACTGAAAAACGAAATTCTTACCGCTATATATTTTCTAAAACAAAAGTAAGTTTTAAGGTAATTTGGCCCAGAATAAATATTTAACTAAGAAATATTGGTTTTAACATTTGAGAAAGAAAAACGGAACCTCTCAAAATCAGCACCTCGAGAAAAACGGTGAATTTTCAACAAATTTTTAATAATTTACAAGGCATTATTTCCAAATATTTCAAAATTCACTGAAGAAGGGGTTCCGATACGTCTCTGAAATATTTGGAAATATTATATTACTTAGTAAACGAATAAAAAATTGCTGAAAATTTACCGTTTTCTTTCTCAAATAAACCAACTTCAGCCTGTGACGTAGCGAGGGGGGGGGGGGGGCAAGGGGTTGATTCTGAGATGCTCTTCTCTCGGGAATCAAGATCAATGCCTGCCTTGGATTGATCCGAGAGCCCAATCTCCACAAATTCTTTTAATATTTTAAACAAATTGACTCATCAAACCCTTACATTTTTTTTTTTTTTTATTGTACAAGAAGAGCCAATAAGAAAGGCTTTCTTTTTTTTATGTATTTCAGTTCGTTCAGGTCAGGGTATCTAAGGCCATTCATTTATTTAGGCTCCGTACCTACTTTTTTAAATCAATTGCTAGAATAATTTTCAGATAACCAGTCACCTAGCCCCACATCTCTCTGCGCCACAGCCCAAGAGCAATCAAACATTGGCAGCTTAAATATATTTTTCCAACGATTGGATCACCACATTAAATTTCATTAATACCTTTCTCAAGAAAATGTTTACAAACAACAATTATTCTTCAATTTTCTTAAAACGTTAAGTCTTTTTGTAGAAAGAATGGAAAAAATCAGAGGCTTAAATACATTGATTGGCGCCCCTCAAAATTTATTTTGATAATGTGCTGATTTCATTTTATTTTTTAAATTCTTTTATATATATTTTTTATGCGCCTGGATCTCTGCGCCCCCCCCTGCCTTCAGAGGGGGGTGCTATTTACGCCCCTGGAAAAAATTATATTATTAAAATAATTCTGCTTATTGAACCTGCTTGATATTAGTTAGCCTTAGTTGGATTAATTCCGCCAGATAGCAGCATCGATCAAGACCGCCTAATATGGTTGATATTTTCCAATCACAAAGCTGCTATTTTGGTTGCCATGAGTTAGGCGTTCTGTCTTGATTCTGCCAGATAATCTTCACCCGTAGTCGTGGGTCGCAACCTCCTAGGGCAGTGATGGCGAACCTATGACCCGTGGGTCAGACACTGAATGTGAGTGTGAATGGGAAAAAAGTGTGAGTGTTAAAAAAAAAAAAAAAAAACTGGTCTAGAGGTTAGTCAAATGGAATAAAAAAATTTCACTCGGATATTGAATATAAGATTTTAAATTAATATAAGTAGGTATCGTTTAAAGTCTATATAGCCTGACTATTTCCAAGCCTTTCTTTTGCTGTATTTCTAAGGTCATTTAGAACTCATCCCTATTTATTTAAATTGATTGTTAGCCAATTCGATTGGCGCTTGGAGTGGGAACCTATGACGTCTAGTACACAAGAGGCGAGATCTCTATCAATGAGACGGGATGCGCACAAGAACTCCACTCTACTATGACCCGGAAGCCCATCATGCCGTAGAGTTCTTTCCTCTTGTGCTAAGGGTCAGGAGTTCGTATCTCGTTTCATGCGACAAAAATTTATTTCAATTGAATTGGCTACCAATCTTCTTCTTCTTCTTTCTTTGCCCTAATGCCGCGGTGCGGGACCGGCGGTTCATGGGTTTTGCGATCGGGGAGGAATTGAACAGGCCGGTCTGACCCCTGTTGAAAATTTAGAAGGGAAGAGACTGACATGCAAAGAACAGAAGTACTGCCAGTCCAGTGGCGGATCCAGAGGGGCTTCTCGGGAGGAGGTGATCTGGAGTGACTGGTCGCACATTTTTTTCTTAATTTCGGTAATTTAAAGGCGCATTCTGTACTTGTTTGCTAGAATATAATTATAAATCAAATTTTTAAGTATTAATTTTTAAAATTTTACGATTAAAAATACTTTTTTTTTTCGAAAAAAAGTATTTATTTCAAATCTCAGGGGGGAGGGGTAATTACCCCCTTTACCCCCCCCCCCTTGTATCCGCCCTTGTGCCAGTCCCAGAAAGGGCAGCTCGTGGTCGCCATCCACGTACCCACAAAACGTGGGCCCCTGAGCTACTAATAATTTATTTATTTATTTATTTAAGAATCATACAATCGCTCTACAGAATTTCTTCCAATTAAGGGGAAACATATGTATAACAAAGAAAAAAAAATTACATAAATTATTTGTACTTATAATAATTGAATTAAATAAAGACGGGGTCTAAATGACATGCAATGCCAACGAAGTCCTTAAATTAAAAAAAAAAAATTATATTAGGAATTTTCATAAGAGTATTTGATAAATTTTGTATGTTTATTTAGCTTGCCAAAAGCCCCCTGGGAATCGAATAAAGATTCTCTATTCAATACTGAGCATCGGTTTAGTTCCACTTTCCATGACCCGGTACAAGTTGAAGCGCCCCGATGTCATACTTCGTCTAGAGATTCTGGGTTTAGTTCCCCCGTGGGGGCCGTTTGCCCATTAGCAAAATAAACAAACTCACAAAACTTGTTAAATAATAAATATTATACTAAAAGAAAAATATCATACAAAACTTTTGGATGGAAAAATTTCATAGGGGCCTCCGGGAGCGAAGTGTTTACGCATGTTTTTCCCGATAAGAGGGCGTTGTGTGTCATTAAAAGCATGCACAAAAAATCAAGTAATTCAAAAATTTGCCAAGAGATGTCAGAATGGCAGCTAATAATATTTAATGCATTTGGTTGATTTTCATTGATCTTTTAATAATAAATACTTTATAAATGTTATTATATATTATGTATTTTTTATAAAAGCATAAAAATATATAAATATAGACCAAAAGGGGATCAGCTGTTAGACTAGCCTGCCATCTATTGCAAGAATGCTGAATTAATTTGACAGTT
>JAKCPI010029781.1:0-18997 GCA_023213315.1 Euborellia annulipes | reverse complement strand
AACCAAGATACAAATATATAAACAAACATATAAATAAATATACAATTTTTGCTCGTTTAATAAGAGTAGATAAAGTCATTTTGGATGGCCAAATCAGCTTATTTAGTTAGAAATTAAGTTCTAATTAAGCTAAAAACAAGCAGTAAACTGAAAAATCAAAGAGGGAGCTTTTTTTCTATTATGGAAAAAAATATTTTAAATATTGCTGTTTCATTTTCTATGTCGTTTTAACATTAGACCAACCAAATTAGCTTTTGGTGTTTAGGTCAAAAACATCATAGAAACCCGGACCTGTTGTAAAAAATCCAAAAACACTGTAAGGATCAGCCTATAAAATTCTACTAGTATGCATCCATTTGTTAAATTTACAGATGAATTAATTTTTCTTCAACAGTCTACTTACTGAGTAAGTCGCCTTGACTTTGGGAGCCCCTGTAGGTTATGCATTCAATACGACACCTGTGCGTATCGGTTGCCTACCCTGCACATACAAGGCGTATCCTTCAAAATGGTGAGCGGCTCGCTGCGACTTTTGCATGACTGATAATATTTCGGGTCATGTTATAAGTGAAGCAATTCGATCTCGACTGAAAAATCGAGGAGGGGCCATCCACCAACAAGTAGCCCCTCACCCGCTAATTAAGGGGGTGGTGCCCAACTCGGCTTTCCACAAGGGCACAAATCATTGTAAGGACCCCCACCAATTGGGGGGGGGCGCGGACACACGCACCAAAACGCACTAAACCGAGGCCCCTATCAATGGCTACCTAGTTAATACGAAATCATACCAATAAATTTGATGTTTAAATATAAAAATCTTGCTGTTCTGTTCCGATTATAAATATATTAGTACCTGGATGCCAGTCGAGCGATGCACGGTAACCCCAACCCCCCGCCCCGCCCCTCCCGAAACCACACACCTCGCCCCCCACAACTGCACCCCACCTCCTTCATGTTCCACATCCACCCCATCCCGCACCCAGTTTTTGCATTTCTAGCTTTCTAATGGTCTACATATTATGTGTCTATTTGTTTACTCGTACACCAATTTGCATAGATATTGATAAACATTATAAAAAAATAAATAGGAAAATAATAATAATCTTTATAGGGATCTGAAATAAAAACATAAAAAATTAAATAAGATTTGTTTCCAAGTTATATAAAAAAAAGCCAAATTCAACCACTTTATTTGTAAACACACCTGTTTTGTTATGATTTAGACACCTCTTAATTAAAAACAAAAACAAAAAATTCCTAATTTTAATATAATATATTAATACTGATATAATTAATTATTTGATATAATAATTAATATTTGATATAACTCCTATTCGTGGGTTTAAAAATTAAAAAAACCAATTAATAAATAAAAGATAATTGAAAAAATGTAAACAAACTTTTTTTATTGAGATTTTCATCTGTCAATAATTACTTTAATAAAGAAAAGATCAATTAAGATGAAATTTGTCGAGGTCCAGACCTAGCCAGATCGTTTTCATATATATATGCAACAATTATTTCCAAAGGAAATGTTTAAGGCAACATAATTTCCTAGACAATGACATAGAAATAAAGTTTCTAGGATTAGTAGTTTTCTTTTTATGAAGGAAAAATGAGATTTTTTTCAAAAAAATGCAAATTTCAACCCCATTGCGGCACTGGTTACCATTATCCATTTAATATGAAACTTTGTTTAAATTGTAGCAAATTTAATCTAGTTTAAAAATGTATAGAGTGGTCTTTTATCGAAAACGTGCTCCTTCATGGTCAAAATGGGGAAAAATTTGAAAAATGTAAGAGTTTTACGGATATTCAAAAGTGATCCCGGGGGCTGTTTTTTGACAGGCCCTAGTACCGGTTCTACTTAACCTAAATTGATGAATTTTTGCATTTCAAGCCTTGTAGTGGCCAACAGATTATGTGTTTATAGGTGTAGGTATATATAAATAAATACAATATAATAATTTTTTTTAATTAAATAACAATTTTTGAGTTCATCAATTAAATTGCCAAATTCTAATTTAGAAAAAATTCGTTTATGGGATTTAAAACTCGATTTTTAATCAATTAAATTCTCTAACTTTTAATATATAATAATATTTGTAATGGTCTATTAGTGGGTTTTGAAATTAAAAAAACAATTAATAAATTAAAGATAATTGAAAAAATGTAAACAAACTTTTTTTCGAGATTTTCATCTATAAATAATTACTTTAATTAAGAAAAGATCAATTAAGATGAAATTTGTCGAGCTCCAGACCTAACCAGATCGTTTTCTCATCCTCAAAACTTAGATAAATTAAATTAAATAGAGTTGGTTTCATCAAAATCGGTAGAGCCGTTTTCACAGAACTAAGATACAAATATATATATATATATATATATATATATATATAATATATATATATATATATTTTTGCTCGTTTAATAAGAGTAGATAGATACAGAGCTCGAATATAATATTTATTTTAAATTTATCTCTTATAAATTAAATTTTGAACCACCCCAAAAATGATGAAGTGATACAAAGGGGTCCCCTCTTACCTCTCATTTTCAGAGAGTCGCTTGACGCTTTTGAGAATTCTGATCATATCCAGGTCGGAAAATCTAGAATATCTATAAATCTAAGAGTTTTATCAAAAAAAGTGGTTAAAATAAACGTTCAAGTCAATAAAATTTCCTAGAGAATGAGATAGGAATCAAGTTTCTAGGATGAGTAGTTTTCATTTTATGAAGGAAAAACTGCGATTTTTTGCAAAATATTTCAACCTCATTGCGGCACAGGTTACCATTATCCAATTAAGATGAAACTTTGTTTTAAATTGTAGCAAATTTAATCTAGTTTAAAAATGTATAGAGTCGTCTTTGTCGAAAACGTGCTCCTTCGTGGTCAAAATGGGGAAAAATCGAAAAAAAGTGCGAGTTTTAGGGATATTCAGAAGTGATCCCGGGGGCTGTTTTTTGACAGGCGCTAGTACCGGTTCTACTTAACCTAAATAAATGAAATTTTTAACATTTTACCCGTAATTTAAAGAGCTTTCATTTATCTAATAGATATCTTTTTGATTTGATAAGCCATTTTAGAGTTATTTAAGAAAAACTGAAAAAACTCAAATTTTCTCATTTTGAGGCGCGTAGAAAAATTTCCACAACACAGATTTGGGGGAAAACTTAGGGTAGTAAATTTTGGAGTACCAATAAAGGTATTCTAGCAATAAAATCTTTACCGGGAATTATTTCCTGTTAAAATCGTAATTTGCCTGGACTAGTAATAATTCATATGTAGCGGCCCGCTGTTGCTTTGGCTACGAGCTTTTAGACACGGCCGCTAGATGACTCAGTCAGATCGTTGCGACACTTTGCATGACTGATAATATTTCAGTCATGTATTAAGTAAGGCAATTCGATCTCGACTAATCATCGAAGGAGGAGCCATCCACCAACAAGGAGCTCCTCACCCGCCAACCTAGGCGGGTGGCGCCCATCCAGTCAAATCATTGTTAGGTCCCCGCCAACTAGGAGGGAGCGCGGACACGCACGACGCACCCAACCCCTAACACCCTATTTAAGTTTTTCATTATATTTTAATTATTATTGTTTTTTTTAGGTATAATCCATGGTGATACAAACGAGCATAATATCTTAGTAAATTTAGAAGTATCGGATGATGAACAAGAGGATGATAATAATGCAGATAAAAGAATCTCCGATTCGTGGTACATCTACGGCAATGATCGATTTTGGTGACGCTCAATATTCGTGTTATATTTTTGAATTGGGCATTGCCTGCCGCCTATGCAGCTGTCCATGCAGCTAGGCAACGCGATGCCAACTAGTGGACAAGCCCTCAAGGCCCTCGGACACCTGGTCGCAGGATACCTAAATCTCTCTCCCATTGAAAGAAAACGAACTTCACCTATTACAGGTAAGCGACGATAATAATTATATTATGGCAATTACAGAGGGGTGGAACCGCAATTGGAATTGGGTGTACACGTCTTTGGAATTATTTTGGGTAATGTCCCTACATCTAAATAGAAGTGGAAGTAGGTGTACACGATATTGGGGCCGCGGTTCACCCCTCGACAATTAGATTCACTGAATTGAGTTGAGGCTTTGGTGGCCGAAATCTTATATTATTAAATGAGCAATTCTTCTATATATATCCAATCGGTTTCTCGAAAACGGCTCTAACGATTTGAATGAAATTCACGGGTTAGGGAAGGGGGGGGTTGTGTTGGCGATTCGATCTGTCACGGTCTCATCTTCGGCTAAATTGTTTTTGATGGGTTTTTTGTTAATTGAAATAATTATTCACAGGTGGTTGTTTCAATAAAAATGTATATTTACATTTTTATTCAATTTCCTTTAATTATTAATTGGTTTTTCAATTTTAAATTCCACGAATAGATAATTACAATTTTTATTATATATATTAAAAGTTAAGTATTTTAATTGATGGGGGAATTAGGGGGGGAGAGGATAATGGAATTAGAATAATTATCGGAAAAGAGGTTTTTTTCTATATTTAGTTTTTTCCTCTTATTAAAAACATCTCTAATTACAGGCCTATCTCGATCACCTCTGTTCTTTCCAAATTAATGGAATTAGTCATAAACCAACACGTCCTTCATCACTTAGAAAACAATAAATTAATTCACGATAGGCAATATGGATTCAGACAAAATCGTTCCACAGGCGACATCTTAACCTATGTCACCCACACCTTGAACAATACTCTAGAGGCCGGAAAAGAAACCCTCGCTGTAGCCCTTGATATCTCCAAAGCTTTTGACCAGGTTTGGCACAAAAATCTTCTTGCCAAACTACCAGCCTTTGGATTCACACCAACACTTCGCAAATGGATTGAAAGCTTTCTGACAAACCGAAGTATAAAAGTTGTGGTGGATGGAACATCTTCTGAATCGTTCTCCACAAACTCTGGTGTTCCCCAAGGCTCTGTAATCTCCTCCACACTCTTCCTTATTTATATAAACGACCTTATTGATCAAACGGCAAACCCCACTCATTGTTACGCCGACGATAGCACTCTACACGGCAAACCCTCTCTCCCGAATAATCGAATCAATATTGCCTCCTCAATTACTCTCGACCTAGACAAACTGAATAAATGGGGCTCTCAAAATTTAGTTAACTTCAATTCAAACAAGACTCAATGTTGTCTAATTTCTAGGCGCGAAAATAGAGATTTCCCTGATATTCACTTCGATTCGAATACCCTGAAAATGTGTGACAGCCTATCCATGTTGGGCGTCTCTGTCGCATCTGACCTGTCTTGGAATGAACACATCTCCTCTGTGGCGAAATCTGCAGCAAGGAAGATTGGCTTCTTATTCAGGTCCAAGCGATTTTACAAACCCCCACAACTTCTCACCATCTACAAGGCCCAAATCCGCCCCTGTCTCGAATACGGCTCTCATCTGTGGAGAGGAGCCTCGAAAATATTCTCTTGCTACCCTTGATGCAATTCAGAAACGAGCCGTCAGGCTAATTGACGATTCTACCTCACCGACTCCCTCGACTCGCTGGCTCATCGAAGAGATGTCTCCGCCCCTTTCCCTTTTCTATAGATACTATCACGGCAGGTGCTCTGATGAGATAAAATCAATAATTCCCCCCAAAGCATGCTTTGCACGCAGCACACGTTTTGCCGACTCCCAACACTCTTTCGCGGTCAAATTAGAAAAGTGCCGGACCACTTCATTCGCGAATTCATATATCCCCATGACTTCAAGGAACTGGAACTCTCTCCCAGCCTCTATCTTTCCCAGCACCTATGATCTTCAAACCTTCAAAACCAGGGTGCATAGACACCTACGTCTACACCCTCTCACTTAAACAACTTTCCCTTCTCTTCGGTAATGCAAGGGTCTTTCGAGATCCATAGGGGCTACATCTTTACTGGTGCACCCCTTCTTGCATTCGATTGCATTAAAAAAAAAAAAAAAAAAAACAAAGGACTAAAGATGATCAAGGACACTCGATGGTGGAGAAGTAATCTCCGGAGTCGAAGCTAAAATACAATGTATGCATAAATTCATGTAAAATAATTGGTTTAATTTGATTAAGTAATGGAGAGGGATTCAGCCAATGGGTAGCCTCTGCTGAATAAAAAACTCCCAATTATGGAAAACGTTTCCGCTTTAATTAAATAATGAGCATTGCTTACTTCCCAATATTGACAAATACTGATGCCCAGGTATAATAAACATTGAGAAAGGGGGAAAGAATTGTAAAAGGTAGAGAAGAAAAAAATTTTATTTTTTATTTTTATTTTTATATATTGTCAATTTAAATTCGAATTTTGTTATTCTTAATGTTTGTTAATTATTTTGAGAAATCTTTTAATTAAGAGATGTTTGTGAGGGGTCAGTGATCCTAATTAGATCAATGTCCTCATAATTATTATTATTATTAATTGAATGAAATTGAAATTTGCTATATTTGTACTTGAGACGTTGCACATATCAAGTGAGAGCACACCAAGATTTATGTACCATTTTGTAATTCATATAATTTTGTATATTATGATAAAATCCACAACAACTCTGCCTGCGGACAATTTATTTATAAAATTAATTGTGTCGCTAATACTGTAAGATATAATTTTGTAATTAACAAGTTTGGATTTTTTGTAAAAAATTTTATTGTAATTTTACATGTGTGCTCTATCGCTTTTTTCAGCTCTTAGGAACTGATGATGGCATTATTTAATTAAAGCCGAAACGTTTTCTATAATTGGGAGTTTTTTATTCAGCAGAGGCTACCCATTGGCTGAATCCCTCTCCATTACTTAATTATATACATATACAGCCATCAAATTAGAATAAATACCCTTTTTTCATATAAATATAATCTAAAAAGCTTCCTAGTACCTACTATTTTCGAAAAGGCACAACTCTGGTATTTTTACTGCCCCCAAAAATGTAAATCAAAAATAAATTTTACACTACTTTAGAAAAATAATTAGTTTTTTTTTTTTCATTCCTGAACATTTCCAATTTTCAGACATGTGCCCTTTTCGAAATTGCATATTCACTTGTAATATTTGACGGGCCGTTACCGGTAATTTTTTTGTTATTAAAAAAAACGGTATAATAATTAATATTATTTTTAATTTTTAATTTAACTAAAAAAAAAAAAAAAGTAAGTAAAATTTACAACTTTTGGTGCACAGCAATGCCTTGATGATGATGGTCGGAGCGTGTCTAAACGTTGGCGATTAACTTTAATTTTAATATTATTTAATCATGGCTGAAAATCGACCTTTTAATCTGAATGTAAAATTAAAAATAATATTAATATACCGTTTTGAACTTTAATTTCAATTTTGATTTATTCCTGGAAACAAAATTCTTTTTTTTTCCTTAATTCAAATTTATAAACAGCCATGTTTTTTTATTTTTTTTTTATCACTATTATCTTTAAATAATTATTGTTTATTTATTAAAACCATATCTGTTCAAAATAACTCACCAGTTAATAATTAGTTTAATGAATAAAAAAAACTATCAAATTGAGTTTTTAATGTTGAAACCTGGTTAAATCCCCGCCTCTTTAAAACTGGTTAATTAAGTTTGTTTTAACAAAATAGGAAATCGGGTAAACCGTTTTTCTGGGGGTAGAGCGACAAAACATATACCGGGCGAGTTTTTTTTTATTTTGAGACAGTCTTATAATTCAAAACAGTGCATTATATGAAAAAGTTTCAAATAAAAGTTTGTTTATACCAATGGGGAAACTAAACTACGCTTCTTGTTTGTCGACCTAGAACAAGCTTTCAGGGGTATTTCCAAGGTCAAGTTCTGTTTTTGGATGTGGGGTGGGGGTGCAAGAGAGGGGGTGAAGTGGTGTTTTAGCTATATAACGTTTTGACATTTTGACCCCCACCAAGGGGGTTTGGGGGGGGCCCACGAATGAAAATTATCAAATAACTCCTAAACTATTAACCCTACGGCAAATTTTATAATGAGCAAAGTTGTAGGGGATGTGTTTTCTGACAACTTTTCTTTAAAAAAATTCCCCCAAAACCACCCAAAAAGGGGGGGAGGGTCAAAATAAGAAAATTTTTGCTCTTCGACCAAACTCAACAGAAATTTTGTATACATAATCTGTGGGTCACTAGAAGGCTAGAAATGCAAAAACTGGGTGCGGGGGGTGGTGTGCTGGTGCAGCGGGGAGGGGGGTCCAGAGGGCGTGCCCCTGGTCCGCTTAAGAGGGCCGCCGAAGCGAAGGCGGGCCTTGCAGCTAGTTTTATTATAAAAACCAATGTTGGATTGCGAAAAAATAAGAAAAATATTTTTCAATTAAACAAAAAAAAAAAAATAGAAAGAAAAGTCCGACCAACATGGGGTTTGCGGCATTCTACGCAGAATAAATCAAAGTTTTTTTTGAAAAAAAAAATAATTTTTTCAAAAATTCAAACTTCAAAAAATCAATGATTTTTTCAGAAAAACTGAAAAATGTTATTGAATATGAAGTTGAATATTTTTTTTTTTCTGAAAAGCACGTTTAAAAACGAAAAAAAAACGTCCCGATTAGTCAATTTTTGAAATAGTTATGAGCGTTTGAAAGAAAAAACACCATTTTTTTTAAAAAATTAATAACTTTTTTCGGTTGAGTAGAAAAATTTGAAAAAATTCTGAAAAATGTTTTCGATAGGGTAGAAAAAGATAAAAAAAGTTTCAGCCAAATCGAAAGGGGTCGGGGTCAAAAGTGGTCGATTTGGCATGGAATGCCCCATACTTATATAGATCCGCCCTTGCACATCTACTTCGATTAAAATAGAATATAAATAAAATAAAATTGGCGGTCTCAGGTTGACGTCGTCACTAGAAAGATTGCCTGCAGATAGCGCCACCAGTATTGACTATTTGGGAAACTCAACGTCGAATGGCTGCAAATATTATTCTTTACTAATATTGATTTTGACATATATTCCTTTTCAAGAGTAAATAATTTTACTTATTCAACTAGATATATTATAAATTGGCTTTGTATCCTTCTTAAATAAAAATGGCTGTGCCCCCGGCGGGGCATAAATAGAAACAAGCAACATTTTATGGGTGTCCCGCACCTTTAGGATATGTTGCTGGAGTTGGACGAGGGTAATTTAACAATTTTTTATTTTATTTTTTATTAATTATAAATTAAATTTAACTTTCAATTTTTTTATTCTAGAGCTACAGGTTTCACAACACGATCTGATATTGGTCCTGCTCCCGAGATGCCAATGATGTTTCGTAAATATATCCACTTTTTTATAAGAAACATTTCTTTATATACATAAATATAGTATCACGAGTAGGTAATTATTTAATATGTTTCTATTTTTTAGTGATGATCGTCATGCACCTCCAAATAAAAGAAAAAAGGTCAAGAAGAAGAAGAGGATGAGGATGAAGATCTCAACGATTCAAATTATGATGAAGTAAGCATTCGAAAAACAAAATATCAACTTGAAGCTTTGAAATCATTTATTTGTTTACAATTAACATAAACAAAATAGAAAATGACGAGAGGTTAGCAACAAATCAACTACTAAATCCACATTGTATGGATAATTTTTTAGGGTTATGTTTTGAATCAAGGTGTTTTGGGTTACATGGCTTACATGGGCCACATTTGAAGAAAAACAAATGTTTCGGGCCGCATATAAAATATACTAATTCTATTGATATTTGTTAATCAAAAAAGTTAGTTAATAATGTAGAATAATAATATCCACCATGACAAAGAAGGAAAAATGTCATAGCATAATAATCTTTGAGTTCTTTTCCTTCAGGATTTTTTTTTTTAAATCATTTAAGGTACGTTTTGCTCCGGTATGACTATCACGATGATCGTTCAACAATAATCGTGCAACGATAATCTTTGAGCACTATTTCTTTGTGTACCAAAATAGAATTTAGTCTTTGATTTTAAGTCGATTCTTCTGTTTTCTGCACCGGTTACCATTAAGGGTCAAAACATCAAAAAATGAAATGTAACAATGTTATATCTCCAGTATTAAATGAGAATCGATGGCTTTTTCATTTGAAGTCAACATTGACTTCAAATAGCCTGCAGTGATACATTAATAATAATAAAGGAATAAACATATATATATATATATATATATATATATATATATATATATATATATTCAAATGACCACTAATAAATAGTATAAAGTATATCTATAGAAATGTTTTTTCTAGAAAATGTTGTCTAATTTCTAGATGCGAAAATAGAGATTCCTACTGATGTTCACTTCGATTCGAATACCCTAAAGATGTGTGACAGCCTATCCATGTTGGGAGTCTCTGTCGCATCTGACCCTGTCTTGGGATGAACACATCTCCTCTGTGGCGAAATCTGCAGCAAGGAAGATTGGCTTCTTATTCAGGTCAAGCGATTTTACAAATCCCCACAACTTCTCACCATCTACAAGGCCCAAATCCGCCCCTGTCTCGAATACGGCTCTCATCTATGGAGAGGAGCCTCAAAATACTCTCTTGCTACCCTGGATGCAATTCAGAAACGACCGTCAGGCTAATTGACGATTCTACCCTCACCGACTCCCTCGACTCGCTGGCTCATCGAAGAAATGTCTCTGCCCTTTCCCTTTTCTATAGATACTATCACGGCAGGTGCTCTGATGAGATAAAATCAATAATTCCCCCAAAGCATGCTTTGCACGTAGCACGCGTTTTGCCGACTCCCAACACTCTCTCGCGGTCAAATTAGAAAAGTGCCGGACCACTTCATTCGCGAATACATATATCCCCATGACTTCAAGGAACTGGAACTCTCTTCCAGCCTCTATCTTTCCCAGCACCTATAATCTTCAAACCTTCAAAACCGGAGTGCATAGACACCTACGTCTACACCCTCTCACTTAATCAACTTTCCCTTCTCTTCGGTAATGCAAGGGTCTTTCGAGATCCATAGGGGCTGCATCTTTACTGGTGCACCCCTTCTTGCATTCGATTGCATTAAAAAAAAAAAAAAAAAAAAAAAAAAAAAATTATAATAACAAATTCAACGACCAGAGCTTAATAAAGTTTATAAAAATTCATAGACACATTTCGCATAGAACTTTTATATTAATTAAATTTTTCATTCCATATATTTTTTTCATGTGTTAATAGTTAGATTAAAAATAAAATCATAAAAATTTGTGCAAGCAATTCATTTTTTTTTTGTCTAGTTTACAGGATGATTCATTTAATAAAGATCCTATGATAAAGACGACAGGAAGCTGATCAAAAAAATATACGAAGCTATAGATAAACGAATGGATGAAAAACGTAAAAAGATATCGAGAAAAAAGAATTAAAAAAGAAGAATTAAGAAAGGTATCGACAAGAACGACCAAAAATCAACAACAATTTAGTGATCTGAAAAGAGGTTTAATTTTTTTTTTACTTTCAAAATTAATATATTAACAAAGTAAAAATATTATTTGTTGAAGTAAAAATTTCCTATTGAACCATTTTTCATTTACTAGGCAGATCAAAAAGTCTGGAATAAGTGAAACAAGAAAACATTTTTTTGGCCAAATTCGGTTTTATTTTTCAACATACATTCCTTTTAAGTCAATACAGCGAGTCCAACGTTTTTCTAACTTTTTTATCCCGTCCGAAAAGTAATCCTTCGGAAGCTCTTCAAAATAGGCCTCAGTTTCAGCTATTTGAGTGAAATCGCTTACCGGTGAGCCATCTCTTCAGGTTTGGAAACAGGTAAAAGTCGCTGGGGGCCAGGTCTGGATGAGGAACCAGTTCAAATCCGATTTCGTGCAATTTTGCTTACGCAACTAACGATGAATGAGCAGCCGCATTGTCGTGATGATAGAGGATTTTTTTCTTCTTCAAATGCGGCCGTTTTTCTGTGATTTCAATTTTCAAACGATCCAATAATGATGAATAATATTCGCCAGTTATGGTTTTACCTTTTTCAAGATAGTCGATGAATATTATTCCACGCGCATCTTAAAATACGGAGGCCATAACCTTTCCGGTCCATTCCTGAGTTTTTGGACGCTTCGGAGCACTTTCACCCGGAGAAACCCATTGTTTTGACTCTGGTGTGTAGAAATGGATCCATGTTTCATCCATGGTTATGAATCGACGCAAAAACTCCTTTGAATTTCGCGTAAACATTGCCAAATTCTGCTGGGAAGTCGTAACACGAATTCGTTTTTGGCCCACTGTGAGCAAATGCGGCACCCATCGCGCGCAGAGCTTTTTCATACCCAAAATATCATGTATGATATTGAACACACTGCCATACGACATCTTTGTGGTCTCAGCTAGCTCCCTCAATTTCACTTGGGGTCGTTCAACATAATATCATGGATTTTTTGGGCGTTTTCTCGTGTCAGACATCACTTGTGCTTGTTCGGCCGCAACGAAAGTCAGAAAACCACTTTTGAATCATCTTCATCGACGGTGCAGAGTCCGGATAATACTTATCTAGCTTGGCTTTGGTCTCGGTTATCGTTTTCTTGCGTAAATAATAGTGTTTAATCAGAACACGAAACTCAGATTTTTTCATTTTTAAAAAAACACGGAGGTTGGTTGCTTCTCACTGCTGTAACTTGTAAATGCGAAAACATGAATGGCTGAAATTTTGACAGACGTCTAATGAAGAATGAAGTTAGTTATGAATGATTCACATTGGTACATACTAGCCCCATATCATAGGATTATTCCAGACTTTTTGATCTGCCTGGTATATAAATTATTTTTATATTCATTTTTTTAAAACATTTTCAACAGGTCTTACTAATGTTAGTGAGGACGAATGGAGAAATGTTCCCAAGTAGGGGATGCTCGGAATAGAAAAATGAGGGAATCCACGACCCGAAAAATACTCCACCACTTCCTGATTCTGTTCTTGCCAGAAATTTAGGAGGAGGAGTCAAATATCTCTATAGATCCAGGTAGCAGGATTGCTTCCGCATTTCCTTCAACCTCTGGTTTCAATACCCCAGGTATTATTATTGTCTTTACTCTATTTGTTATTTAGCTTTCTTAATTATATCAATTTTAAATTATTTTCTATTTTAGGAATATTTGACGCCAACTGGAGACTTAGATTTATGTAAAATCGGGCAAGCCAGAAATACGTTAATGACTGTGAAACTTAGTCAGGCATCAGACTCTGTAGAAGGACAAACTGTCGTAGATCCTAAAGGTTATTTAACTGATCTTCAATCAATGGTCCTTCAATGTGGAGGAGATATTAAGTATATTTTTTTCTGAATTTATTATTTATATGTGTAATATTTAATATTGCTTTCTAATTATATTTTATTTAATAGCGATATCAAGAAGGCTCCCGATTGTTATTTAAATCCTGCTCGTGAAACAAATCGTCATGCACCTGCTTGGATTGCATCCGCACGTTTAGAAGAAGTTACAGGCAAACTGCAAGCTGCTAGAAATCTTATTATGAAAGGATGTGAAGTAAATCATTTCAATTTTTTATTGTGATACTCTCCATTGTTATTTCATTTTTCACTTCTTGATAATTAATTTAGTTTACATATACTTAATATTAATTTAAGTCACACATATTCCAATCATGCACAGCGTGCGCAGGCCAAGTTCGAGCATTAGCTTGGCCGTACACGCTGTACGCTATTTACACGAACCATTTCGACCCCCCTGCAGCTCGGAATCCATTTGAGATACAGAGCTGAAATTATACACATGTAATTATGTAATCCATCTTGAGGAGAGTACCAAATTTCAATAATATAGCTTAAATAGATTCTGAGATATGGACCTGAGAAAATAGCTAATTTTGGCACTCACTCACTCACTGACAGGTCATCAAAACCTATAGGGTACTTCCAATCATTCCAGCATCATGAAATTTCGCCTGCTAGTAGAGTTTGGGACACAAACAAAGGAAAAATTCCAAAAATCCAAACTTTCTATCTTTCAACCCCTTCAAAATGGGGGGGGGGGGGGTCAAAAATGAAAATTCTAGCCCGTTGGACCAAACTCAACCAAATTTTGTATACATATTCTGTGGGCCCCCTGAAGGCTAGAAATGCAAAAACTAACCACCCAAAATGGGGGGGGGGGGGGGTCAAAAAATAAAAATTCTAGCCCGTTGGACCAAACTCAACCAAATTTTTTATACATATTCTGTGGGTGGCCTGTTTTTCACAGAATATTTTAGTTGAAAATTTAATTCTCTTTAAAGTTTTATTATTATACATTTTTCTAAAAATCCTTCCATTCTTTTTTAGAATAAATGAAAAAAGCAATTAAATCATAAAATATTTTTTAACTTAAAGGTGAATTCAAAATCTGAAGAACTTTGGTTAAGGCAGCACGTTTACAATCAATGGATACTGCCCGTGGAGTAATAGCCCAAGCTGTTCGACATCTGCAAATTCTGTACGAATATGGATCAAAGCAGCTGATCTCGAAAACTGAAACCAGGCTAAACGGCGGGTTTTCGGTAAAATTACCATAAGTTAAGGTAGTTGTTTCACCATATGGGTTTTCTTAGGATTTTTTTGAAATTTAGATAGATTATTATTTAAATACTTCTGCATCGATTGGTGGCAAAACGAAATTTATGAACAATATAGTTCCGGAGATATTAAATTCCAAAGATAGAGTTTTTCAGACTCTTATACATTGCACTATACGGGATATCGGAAAGTTTACATACATATTTAATTATAATTAAGAAACTCTTCTTACCATTGTTATAAAAAACTAAACCAACATTAAACAATAACTAATACATTTTTAAGAAAATTTTAATTCATATTAAGTGGACATTGCTGAGGTAATTAAGAAGATAATTATACTATCTTTTTATTTTTGAAAAACAATAATCTGAGCATTTTTATTGGAAGTTTTTAAATAAAAAAATAATATTTATTATTTTTATATTATAATATTATCGCGCTTTCGAAATACTTATCAGTCCTGTCCCCCAAAAATTAATCCAATCTTATGAAATTTTAATTCATAGTTACAACACAGTTTCTGAGATAATAATGAATAAATAATGAAAAATTTACACTAAAAACAAGCTGGCAACAACGCATTTATTTAACCTAAAAAGTGGGTTAACTTTAGTACTTTTTTGACGTTTTTTCGCTTCAGCCATTGTCGCAACAGCTTTCAATCGCTTATTAAGAACTTTTTGTTTTATAAATCTCCCTTTATAATGTACTTTATCTGACATTTCTATGATAAAATATATACAAGCTCGGACAGTGTTGCCAGATTTGTCAAACGAGCACGGGATTGGCTAGTAGTGGTACATAAACAGCAAAAAGTTTTGGGCTTATGAATTATGAATCCTTATTGTCTGTTCTATATACTCTAGCATTAACTTTTTGCTAGTATTGTCGCGAAACAACTACCTTAATGGTCTATTTTTTTCGACTTGAATAAATTATTTTTATAATAATTTAAATATTTAAAGGAAAGCTCTTGAACATATACCAAATTCTGTTCGTCTATGGAAGGCTGCAGTGGAATTGGAAGAGCCTGAGGATGCACGTATTTTACTTTCTCGTGCAGTTGAATGTTGTTCAACTAGTGTGGAGCTCTGGCTTGCACTTGCTCGTCTTGAAACTTATGAAAATGCCCGAAAAGTTTTAAATAAAGCTAGAGAAAATATTCCCACAGATAGGCAAAATTTGGACTACTGCTGCAAAATTAGAAGAGGCTAATGGAAATAATCATATGGTTGAGAAAATAATTGATAGAGGCAAATATTTTCAAATAATAAAATGCCAAAAAAAAATATTCAATTATTCTAATTTATATTTTTATTTTTAAATAAAAGCAATCGCATCACTCACTGCTAATGGAGTTGAAATAAATCGTGAACAATGGCTTAAAGAGGCAATTGAAGCTGAAAAAGCTGGTTCCGTTCACACTTGTCAAATTCTCATTCGTTCTATAATAGGAATTGGTGTCGATGATGAAGATCGAAAACATACATGGATGGAAGATGCAGAAGGTGTAAGTATTTATTTATTTATATACTTGAATATTTTGAAATAAATTCTTGATTGTTTTATTGTATTAAGGTAGTTGTTTCACCATATTGGTTTCTTAGGATTTTGGAAATTTAGACAAATTATTATTTAAATACTTGGGTATCGATTGATGGCAAAACGAAATTTATGAACAATATAGTTCGGAATATTAAATTCCAAAAGATAGAATTTTAGACTCTTTTACATTGCACTATGGCGGGATCGACAGGGTCGACAACCACACTTCACAGCCTTTCAAACCCTCCTGTGGAGTACGACAGGGATGCATCCTCTCGCCAATTCTGTTCAACATCTACGGCGAATATGTGATGAGAAGGGTGCTAGAAAACTGGGATGGCGGTTACTCTGTCGGCGGTCTAAAGGTGTCCAACTTGCGCTATGCGGATGATACAACTCTCTTGGCCTCATCAGAGGAAGAAATAATCCAACTCTTGGAACGCCTCGAAACAGTGAGCAAAGAATATGGGCTCATTCTCAACAAGAAGAAGACCAAATTAATGATCGTAGACAGGGCAAACAACAACAGGCCGGACATTAAACAACTTGCTAGTTATGAGGTGGTCGACCACTTCGTATACTTGGGATCCATGATTACCAACGAAGGAGGATCTGATGGAGACATTAACCGACGGCTACAACTCGGGAGGTTGGCAATGGTCAGACTGACCAAGATCTGGCAGGACAAAAACATAACAACTAATACAAAAGTCATTATTGTCAAGACTCTCGTTTTCCCTGTCGCACTCTATGCCTCCGAAACATGGACCCTAAAGAAGAAGAACTGCGATCGGATTGATGCTTTCGAAATGTGGTGTTGGAGGAGAATGTTGAGAATCCCGTGGACGGCTCACCGAACTAATAAGTCAATTATAGAGGAAGTCCACGCGGACCGGCGTCTCTCTGGGATGGTACTCGAGAGAGTGATCAAGTACTTCGGCCACCTCACCCGCTCAGATACAGGCTTGGAAGGGATCATCGTCCAGGGCAAGGTGGAAGGCAAAAGAAGAAGAGGCAGAACACCAGCAAGATGGGCGGAACAAATAAAGGCCCAACTTGGTATTACGCTCCATGCTGCAACGGCGATGGCCAGAAACAGACCACGCTGGCGGGCTGCAATTGGGAAGACTAGGGCTCTTAGAATATGGAAGAAATGAGGGTCACGACTCCTCTGTAAAGAGGATTACGACGTTGAAGAAGAAGATGACATATCGGAAAATTTACATACATATTTAATTATAATTAAGAAACTCTTCTTACCATTGTTATAAAAAACTAAACCAACATTAAACAATAACTAATACATTTTTTAAGAAAATTTTAATTCATAGTTACAACACAGTTTCTGAGATAATAATGAATAAATAATGAAAAATTTACACTAAAAACAAGCTGGCAACAACGCATTTATTTAACCTAAAAAGTGGGTTAACTTTAGTACTTTTTTGACGTTTTTTCGCTTCAGCCATTGTCGCAACAGCTTTCAATCGCTTATTAAGAACTTTTTGTTTTATAAATCTCCCTTTATAATGTACTTTATCTGAAATTTCTATGATAAAATATATACAAGCTCGGACAGTGTTGCCAGATTTGTCAAACGAGCACGGGATTGGCTAGTAGTGGTACATAAACAGCAAAAAGTTTTGGGCTTATGATTATGAATCCTTATTGTCTGTTCTATATACTCTAGCATTAACTTTTTGCTAGTATTGTCGCGAAACAACTACCTTAAATGAATACATTTCTAGAAAATCATAGATCAAAGATGGTGTCATCTATTAATTCCGATGGAGTGGAATATTTTTAATTATATGTCAGAGGGGTTGTTTTTCACCCCCTCGGGAATCGAACCCGAGTGCCAGTAACAGCAATCCGGTTGCTGTCTCACTCGGGTTCGATTCCCGAGGGGGTGAAAAACAACCCCTCTGACATATAATTAAAAATATTCCACTCCATCGGATTTAATAGATGACACCATCTTTGTCTATGATTTTCTAGTAAATTTGAATCTATTACCATCGGCAAATTAATATCTTTCATAATAACATACATTTCTTCATAAAAACTATCATAAAACGTTTATTCCAAGCGGCCATTCATAAAATATGTCCAAGCAAAATTTCGTCTTTTTAGACATTGGAAAATGTAGTTGCTTTATTATTTTTTAATAATACTAACTATATTTTCAATTTTTTCATTGATTAGGCAAAACTTCTCCTGAAACCTTTGTATTAATAGTTTGTTTATGATTGTTTTTATAAAGACTGTATTAAATTAATTTATATATTTTTTTTAAATCTAAATTATTTCTAATATTACCAAACGAATTAAATTTATTTTTTTTCTGTTTTAGTGTGCCAATCAACAGGCCTATGAGTGTGCTCGAGCAATTTATAGTCGTATGCCCTCCCCCCCCCCCCCCTGCTACATTTCCTTCTAAAAAAGTCTATATGGCCTGCGAGCAGCCATATTTTTTTGAAAAAAATTATGGAACTCGAGAAAGTCTCGAAGCCCTTTTACAAAGAGCTGTGGCTCATTGTCCAAAAATCAGAAGTCCCTCTGGTTGATGGGAGCCAAATCTAAATGGATGGCTGTAAATATTCAATTGCAGCCCAAAATCATATTTCTCATATACTATACCGGGTGAGTTTTTTTTATCTTGAGACAGTCTTATAACTCAAAAACAGTGCATTATATGGAAAAAAGTTTCAAATAAAATTTTGTTTATATCGAGGGGGAAACTAAACTACGCTATTGTTTGTCGACGTAGAACAAGCTTTCAAGGGTATTTCAATGTCAAGTTCTGTTTTTTAAATGGAACCCTATATTTTTCTATACGTCTACTTAATCTACAAAAAAACTGAACAACTTTCATAAGAACTATTTTTTTATACGACATCAAATAAACAAAATACATGAATCAATTAGATCTCAAAAAAATCTTAATAA